>CAUYSK010017737.1:0-47951 GCA_963575035.1 Avahi laniger
CAGCTACTTGGGAGGCTGAGACAGTAGGATTGCCTGAGCCCAGGAGTTTGAGGTTGCTGTGAGCTAGGCTGACGCCACGGCACTCGCCCCAGGCAAGAGAGTGAGACTCTGTCTCAAAAAAAAAAAAAAAAAAAAAATTTCTGAATATGTGCATTTTGTAAAAGATTTCCTCTTCTTATTGATTTACAACTTGATTGCTTTGTAATCAGAGAATGTAATTCTTTGAAATTCATTTAGACTTCTCTTGTGACACAGTGCATGATATTTATGTAAATGTCTTTGAAGTAATGAAAATAATGGTTCTCAAATTGTTAAACAGTTTTCATTATATGCCCATTAAATCCGGCTTCTTAATTGTGTGGTTCAAATATTTCTATCTGTACTAAATATTTTCTGTCTGACCTATCACTTTCTAACAGAGTTATATGAATATATTCAAATATATTAATGAATTTGCCTATAACTCCATGTAATTCTGTCAATTTTTCTTGTATTTCATGGCTATTTTATTACATCCATAAATATTTAGACTTTTTATAACCTTCTGGGCCATTTAAACTTAAATCAAGATATAATGACCCTCCTCATCTGTAATAATGGATTTTGCCTTTTTTCCTTTTTCTCTGATATTAATATTACCATTCCAGACTTCTTTGAGTTGTTATTTGTCAGCCATACATTTTTCAGCTAATTACCTGAGCATTTCTGTGTTCTTAGGCTTTAGGCATATCACTTACAAAAAGCATATCATTTAATTTTTTAATGCTCTTCTGCAAATCTTTGTCTTTTGCCCAGAAAATTTATTCCTTATGATTACTAGTATATTTAGATTTATTTCCATCATCTTATATTGTTCTTTCTATTTGTCCTTCTGTTTTCTGCATCCTGCTTATTTTTTCTTATTTTTTCCATTTATCTTACATATGGACCATAAATATATATGTCCAATTAAAATAATAAATATAATGTTAATTCAATATATCTATTCTTTTTATGAACAAGACAAAGACCTCAGGATGTTCTCCTATCCTCCTCCATCTGGCTAACCTGCTGTTGTTGCTGTCTATATAATCTCATATTATTAATTTTATCTCAATAAATTAGATATTTCAATTATAGTTCTGTGAGTCAATGCTGGCTCAGACTTTCCCACTTGCTCCCACTTTATTTGCCACCACACCTCTGGGATGCTTCTTGTTCTTTCTGAGGTTGATCCCACTGAGGTGTCTTTAGGCAGGACTGTGGTTATAAGTTCTTTCAGCTGTTGCTTTTCTGAAAAGTATCATTATTTCACTCTTGATCTTGATAGATCATTTTATCATGTAGTGCAATTTAGATGGACATGTGTTTTTGCAACTCTTTTAAAAATATTATTCTTTCTTCTGTTGTGTATCTTGATTTCATTTATCTTAATCAGTTTTGAAAAGTTCTCAGCTATTACCTCTTCCCTGTTCTCGCACTCATATTCTCTCCATTTCCTTGGTCCTTTTTATTCTGTATTTAACCCTTACAGTGTCTGAAATCTTTGAGAATGGAAAGAATGGAAATAAGTCACTTGTGGCTTCCACTTATTCTCACTCAAAATGACTCGTTTGCTTATCGAATGGTAATTTGTGTGTGTGCACATGGGTGTACATGCACACTAATATTTGGCCAAATTTAATATGTGAGAATCCCTATGAAGCAAGATTGAGGATGATTTTCTCCAGAGGGGATTTGCCTGAAGATGCAATGAATGCTGTCTGCCTGGAAATGTCTTCATATGGTGCCTTATCCTGGGGGTTCCTTGAGTGTGGGATAGTGTACATTTGGACTCCAGATGCACATGAGACCAAACTTATTATCCTATATTCTCAAAGATACTTTATGTTTTCCATTCTGGAAAAAGAGTTAGAGATGTTTTCTCTTGGCTTCCTTGCAGGCAGTCAGATTTTTCTCACCTACCATTTCTCTGAAGCTGGAGTTCCTTCAATTGTCCTGGCTTCATGTAGGAGGTTTTGATTCAACTATGCAAATTTGCAAGCAGACTCAAAGCCCAATCTCTCAGTCCCCTAAGTAGCCTCATTAATTCCCAAAACTAGGTTGCCAGTTTTGGCTTTTATCCCAAACTTTGGCACATTGGATTCTATTATTGCCTTCACCCAGCTCTGGTTTTATTTTATTCATATTTTTTCCAGCTTTTAAATAATTGTGTGTGTGTTGAGCAAAAGGCTTTCTAAAAATAACTTATCCAACATGCAGGCATTTTAGGAACCTTGGTCTGCCCTCTTCCATCAGCAGTTCTCCTTGCAAATCTGCTCTTCTGTAAAGGAAGGTTTTTGGCTATGGGATTTCCTCAGATCTATACCTGATGAGCTGTACAATGACTGAAGAAGAGTTGGTGCTAGATAGGAGAGGGGGGGTCTGTGTTTTAAAGCAGAGATTGGGTTATGACAATTGCTAAAACTTCTTTTTGCTTTAGTATCCTCTCTCTCTCCTGCAGTGAAGAAAGCGGGTGAGTCACAGCACACTGCAATTACCAGGCTGTCAAGGACCCTCTTGTTTTATTTCATTTTATTATTTTCCTCTTCATTGTCCATCGCTGACCCAATCCTTTCCACACCAAGGCACCAACTCAAATGTGTTTATTAAATGTCCTTGGATGCAAATGTATCCTTGAAAGATAGACAGTGTAAACATGATCTTAAGCCACACTCCACAGCAATTTTGTGTTACATATCCTGTTATTCCACTCAATGCTGTTTTCAAAATCTCTCCGTGTTGCTAAATTTTGCTTCTCATTGTGTCATGAATTCAACCACACGTTTTCACTCCATTGTACTTACATTTTCACCTAGCAACGGACACCTGTATTTCTTCCATGCACCCCCCACACACACACACCAACAACAATGCTGTGCGTAACCTTGTGGACCTGGGTGAGTCTCTCTGATTCATGCAAGAGATGCATCCTTGGTTTTAACAAACATCACAGAACTCGCTCCAGAGTGGCTGTGCCTGACTCATCTCCCTACAAGAAATGAGGGTGCCCATTTTCCACTTCATAGCAAGTTGAAAAAAGATGGTCCAAGGCTGGACCAAATCGTAGAAGTGGTGAGAAAGATATTATGGGTGTAGAAAGAAAGGAGTTAAGGAAACAAGTGACCGAAACTGAGTAACTGGAATTGTCATCATTGAGATGAGAAGAAGGGCATTGAGGACCCATTCTGGGGACTAAGAAGAAAAGATCAGGAGTTGTCTTAAATATGTTCATTTTGGGTGTCTAATTAGTCACATGGAATATGAAACATGATATTGGATAGATAGTCTGAATTTCGTGACCTGTGCTAGAGACAGAGATTTGAGAATTATCTACATACAGATAGTGCTTAAAACTGCATTGCTGGATGAAATCCCCTAGGGAATGCCCAAAGCCAGAGAAGAGGAAGGAGCAAATCCTGAGCCCTGTGGCCTTTCAATTGATGGGGTTGGAGATGAGGGGGGATTAGCAAGCGATGTGAGTAGGAGGAAGCAGCCTCCTACTGGGAGGAAAACCATGGGCACGCCACACTGGAAGGCAGAGGGGAGACATCAAGGAGTGGAGAGGGATGTGCTTTGCCCAGCGCATTTGGAAGGTCCAGTCACAGAATGATAACCAACAACTGCAGCTATGGAGAAAAGACCATCAGGGCCTGGGGAGGGGAGTTGCAGAGATGAGGCAAGCAGCTATATTGGATCAAGTCTGAGGAAAAAAGAGAGTGAATACAGACAACATTTTTGAATGGTTTTGCTTTTTAAAGGGAAACAGAGAAATATATGGGGTAGCAGCAGGATAGAGAGAAATCATACTTTGGGATTTTTTTAAGGTGGGGAAGCTCATAACATGTCGATGTCATAATGGAAATGATCCAGACACCGCAGGGAGGAGAGAGTGGTGAGTACAGTAGCTCGGAGTGGGCAAGAGCGGAAGAGGTCCATGTGGAACTGAGAGTTTGGCCTCAGATGGGTGTAAGAGCAGCTCCCCTCAGCGACAGGCAGGAAGGCAGAGGGCTCCACTGCTGATGTTGGGATGTGGACAGAAGCAATTAAGAGAATTACGTGAACACACTCATTTGATTCTTCAAGGCTGCAAGGGGTGGCGGGGGGTGGGGACTCCTTGGAGGCTTCAAGAGGGAGGGAAAGGTGGAAAATTGACCCTAAGTGATTGAAAAAGCAATGGACCAGGGACACACAGTGTAAGTGCCAGCAGCACCAAGGCCCCTTTGACGTTCCTGACCATTCAATTAACATGAAACCAGCGTGGTTGTGGATATTCTCCAAATTTAGGCTGAGTTGATGCAGACAAGGATTAGGCAGACAGTTGTGGCTAGCCTGTGGTTTAGACAGATGTGTACCATAGACAAAGAGGAGGGCAAGGAACTGAAATCTGTCCAAGGGCATCCTAATGATCGACCATGGAGTATACACTAGGGGATGAGAAGAGAGGGCCTCAGGGGACAGAGGGATGATGACCACATGATATGAACAATGGGTCATGGCTCAAGATGAGACCAAAGGATGGCTGGGGATGAAAGAACCAGGGGAGGGAAGCTGGGAAGGTGGGAGGTCAAGGTGTGGGATGCACAAGTTTGAGATTGAGGTGCATCGGCATTGGTTGGTAAGGACAAAGCCAGGCTGCCTCCCTCGGGGTGAATGTCTACAGAAGGACAGGACCAGTGAGGTGCGAGAGCATCGCCCTAGAGTCTGCACACAGGGCCCGTCTCCCTCCCAGCTCTCTTGTCCACATTCTCTTTGGAGAATATTGTTGTTCTTGAGAGTTTGGTAAAGTCAGTTGTAAAAAAGTATGGGCTTTTTTTGCTTGGAGAAGTCTTTTTTCCCCCATTTTAATATCTTCAGTGGTTATTTGTGTATTCAATTTTCCTATTACTTCTTCTGATTTTTTTTGGCATTGTATTATTTTTTTCTGGAAATTTGTCGTTTCAGTTGGTTTTAAAATATATTGTAATTGTTCCTAATATTCTTTATTTTAAAAAAAATCAGTTAAATCTACAACTATTTCCTCTTTTCTCTTCAATATTATTTTTACATTTTCTTTGCCACAGATTGTCCTACTAACAATTCAGGGAAGCCGACTTTATTATCTATGTTATCACTTTTTTCCTGAATTTTATTGATTTTTGCAACTTTTTATTTTATTTCCTCCCATTTCTTTGTGCTTACTCTTATTTTTTTCCTAAGTTTTTTTCAATTGGATGCTGAGTTCTTTTGCTTTTCTTATTTTTCTTGCTTCTAATAAATATAGTCACAGCTATAAATTTCTTCCTGAAGTACAACTTTAGCAGTTTCCCACAAAATTTTTCATGTAATGTTCTCTTTGTTGTGCAGCTCTAACTATTTCCCGAATTCACATCTTATTTCTTTTTGAATAGAAGTGTTATTTAATATAGTTTTGTTTGTTTCTTCCTATATGGGATTTTTAAAACAATTCTTTTATTTATGATTTTATTGAATAATGATCAGAGAATATTATCCAAAGCTAGTTTGTGATTTAGCATTCATTGAGGTTTTCTTTGCAGTCTAACACACAGTGGATTCTCATGATCGCTTCACGTGTCCTTGGTAGAGTGTAATTTTCACTTGTTCGATATGTATACACCTATTCTCACTATCATCTATTTTGTAAAATGTGTCACATTATCAGTAGTGTCCCCTTTTGCATTCCATGTGACTATTTTGCCTTAAATTCTGTGTTGCCTGGTAAAAAAATCATCATCTTAACTTTCTTATTGATTTACGCTTGGTAGTATATATTTCTTAAATCCTTTTAATTAAAAAAGACATTATGTATTTGTTTTCAATGTGTCTTTTTATGAATTGCTGGATCTGTTTGCATGTTTTCTTCATCAGCCAAATATGAGAAGATCTGCCCTTTGGCAAGTCGATCTTGTTTACATTTACTGATGTTACTGATACCTCATATTGTGTTTCTATTTCTTTTTCCCTCCTTGTTATTTCTAATTAGGTAATATTTTTTTTCCTGGTGGCTTAAAAAGTTATTTATTGTACTTTTAATTTTCTTATAGTTCTCTTTATTAAGATCTGTGATTTTACTTTTTCTACTAATTTCTTAAATTAATTGATTTCTGTCCCTTCACCAATACAGTATTCACCTGCTTGGCATGGTCTTCAGCTCCGTGATCTCTCAGCCATTGCCCTACCCATCTTGCTAGCTGACTGCATCCCAGCCCACACATCATCCCCTGGAGTTTGGGTTTTGGATTCCTACAGATATGCTTCTCTTTCTTGTTGTTGATCTCGTCATTTTGATTTTGGTCACTGCTTATTGAGAAAACAAAAAAATTTGTTAATTTATTTACTGACTCTTTCTTCCCATATATCACAGGATGCTACTGAATTTATTTCTCTCCCCATAGATTTACGTCCTCCACGTATGTGTTTGAAGAAGAATTTGTGTAGTAAACATTCTGTGGCCCTTTATGTCAGAAAATACCTGTATTTCATCCCAATGTTAAATATTATTTACAAGGACCTGAAATGATACATTGGATGTTCTCTCCCTCCAACACTTTACAAATACGACTCCACTGTTTTCCTGCATTCACTTTGCTGTTGGCCAGCTTGACCCTCTCTACTCTATAGGATACATGCTTATTCTCTCTAGAACATTGTACAGTTTTCTTTGTTTCTGACATTTTGACATATCTAGGTGTGCATTTTCTCTTATTTGCTCTGCTTGGCACTCTACAAGCTTTTTCAATCTTAGGTCTTCCATCTTTCTTTAATTAGAAGGTGCTCTCTCATTATTTAATAAAATAATATCATCTCCTCTGTTTATTCTTCTATGTAATCAGCCATATTAGGGCTTCAATTCTTTTGTTCCATTTCTCTTAACTTTGTTTTTGAATTTTTCCATCTATTCATTACTAACTGAATTATTAGGATACTGTCTTTCCTGATTTTTCCAGCTCACTTCTGCACACTGTGGCTGTAATGATTCTGCTATCTAATCCTTCTTTTGTGTTCTTTATCTAAGCTATTACATTTTCTATACAAAGTATTTCCATTTGTTTTACATGGTGACTGCCTGTTCCTAACTCAAATTTCCCAGATGTTCCCTTATCTCTTTGAGTTTAAGTCTGTGGGCTCTGGACCTAGACTTCCTGGTCTGATTGAAGCTCTGCCTCTAATTAGCTGGGTGATTTTCAGTAAGATGCCTATCTCTTCCTTGCTTTAATTTCTTTATCTGCAAAATAGAAATTAAGTACTTATATCATAAAGCTTTTGAAAATAGTACATGAGACAAAGTAGATAAGTTGTTTAGACTAATTCTTGACACATAATAAATGCTCAATAAATGCTAGCAGTTATTATTCCAAATTAATCTCTGTGTTTTCTATTAATTATGCTCTCTTTGCTGAAAGTTATTCAGTGTTTCTTTTATTGGGTGGTACCATTCAGATACCTTGTCTTTTTTTCTGTGAGTACATATCCTGTGAAAGCACCACCAGCTTCTTTTTCCCCAGAAAATGCTCTCCGATTTCCATCAACTTTCTTACTTTTGTGCTACAGCCTGGGATCAATTCAGGGACAACACCAAAGTCCAAAGTTAATTATTCTTCTTATTTTCTAAGGGGTCTAGTAATGCTTTATTTTCATATTTAAATTATTGATAGGACTAAGAGGAAAGGTAGTATGTGGAATGTTAGCATGATGGAGCTGGAAGAGGATGAGGGAGAAGATATTGTAGTGTTAGAACTGTGGGAAAACATCCCCCTCAAAACATATATGTCATCCCCTTGAACTTTTGAGCAAAGGTATCAGGAATGAGGGTGGCAGAGGAAAAAAAAATGAGAGAAAGTTAAAGTCTCATCTTAGGAGCAGACATGGCCCCAGCCCTCATATCGAAATAAGCTGGCTCGGAAATAAAAAGGCCACCTGTTCACATTTGCTTCTCACCTGATTGCTGTTTCTGCCCTCAACACTCCACATGTACAATAACTGACATGCAAAGTCAAGCCAAATAACACAGTAGAGATGGGAACATTTCTGTCGTGTTGCATAAGGTGACAGGACATCACAGTTTGAGCCAGACGTTCTCAGGCATGCCTGTCGTTTCCATGTAATTATCCATGACACCTTCCTTCACTCCCAAGAAAGTGTCTTGGTTTGCCTGATAAAGTATATCATTATACTATCTGTACTCTATAAACTTAGAAAAAAAAACTCCACTGGAAAATGTAGCATTTAAAGATGATGAAATGATGTATTAGTTTTCTGCTGCTTATAACAAATTATCACAAACACATTGGCTTAAAACACCAAGAATTTATTGTTTTGCAGTTGTGAAGTTTGCAAGTCCAAAATGGGTTTCACTGGGCTAAAACCAAGCCATCTACAGGGCTGCATTCCTCCCGGAGACTCCAGGGGAGAACGTGTTCTCTCGTCCTTTCCAGCGTCTACAGGAGTCTGTATTCCACAGCTGGTGGTCTCTTCCTCCATCCTCAAAGCCAGCAATGATGTGTCAAGTGTCTTTGACATTGTGTCGCTCTCTGATGTGGGATCATCTTCCCATTTTAGGATTCTTAACTATTCACATCTGCATGGTCCTTTCCGTCACTTAAGGTAACCTAGTCACAGGTTCTGGGGATTAGACGTGGACTGTTTTTTGGAGAGGAGCCATATTCTGCCTTCCACACATGAGTGACGGGCAGGAGGCTGGAACCACAGGTCTGCCGCACCGTCTTCTTCCTGGAGATAAAGTCAGCGACCTGTGAAGCAGGACAGTGGGGGCCCTGAGGGCTCACACCAACAGGAACACTGGATGAAGTATGTCCTTTCAAAGTTCTAAAGAAATAACACAACGGCAGCCACCACCACCACACAGCTTCGCATGGAGAATTAATGCAACTGTAAGCACAGACGTCGGGGCTGGAGTGGAAAATTGATAGCCCGTGACAGGCACCGAGAGTCACCTGCATCCACCACCGAGAGGATGCGTAAGCGCTGGGCACAGCGCCGGGAAAAGTCACCCAGAATATTCAGGGACGTAGAGGGGACTGAACAGTGGTACTGAGAAGAGTCTTGTCCCCTACTGCCCCGTGCTTCATAACCTGGTCTAGCATGACACTACTTTGTTTCCCCCTGCCCCGCCCCTCTTGTGTTTCAGCCCGCACCACGGTTTGCAGGAAACCGGTCCAGCGGGGACAGCGACCTGTCCTCCAGGGAGCCGCGCCCTCACTGCCAGCTGCTGGACCTGGGTTTCAGCAGACCGTGGGGTGGGGGCGCAGAGGGGGTGCTGATTCCTGACAGCATCAGAGCCCGAAAGGGATGTGAGGAATGACTAGGGTGATGCTGTCGGGACGCACAGCATGAATTAGGTCAGAAGTCAAAGGCTCCTCTGGCATCCCGGAAAGAGGACCCTCCTGGTAGGTGGAATGGGAGATTCTTTAAAGTGACCTCAAGCCCGTTGTTGGTGCTCTCCAGGTCTTTTCTTGGAGACTTCACAGATTGCTTCCAGTTTTGTTTCTTGTCAAAATAGTCTTAAGTGTCATTTCCCAACAGGTACCTCCTTAGGTGATATGGCAATGCATCCTGTCCCTGTCTTTCCATCATTTGGTCTGGAAATAGCTTTGTGAGTGTGTATTGCACAATAGCAAGTATACACTTATACACGTGTATATACACACACAATATCGATCATATACATAAATCAATTATATATATGTGTAGAAATTGCCTTTTGTGAGGAAGCACTTCACTGCTGAAAGTGATTGATAAAACAGATGCAAAGGAGTACCGATAGTATAGCAAATATTAACAGTTACTTCAAGAATCCGGCTAGAATGTTAGTGTTAAGTAAGAGGACCAAATTCTGGGAGAAAAAATGACAAAAACAAAGCTGGAGGGAAAAAATTTTGAACTAGGTTTCGGAGTAAAGCACTTAGCAATGTAAGTAGTGGTAAAACAAAAGTCTATTTGCTGCAACTATTCTAAGAACATTTTATATATTATCTCATTTGCTACTAATAAACTATAAACAGGGTTATTTCCATATACTGCAGAAGAAATGGGTGTACAGAGATGAGAAATAACTTTTCCAAGGGCATTCTTGTTAATAAGTGACTAACTGCAGAACGTGTATTAACACTTAAATGTCTTCCGTGTTTGTATGACTGTAAAAGCAGATGGCATTTAGAAATGAAAATGTTCTGGAAATTTTGAAGCCGTGTTAATGCCTTTTTTTTTTTTTTTCCTTCTCACTAAGGAGAACATTTTGAAGGAACTTGAAATACTTGCCATACTAACTTCTTGGTGTTCATCACAGATCAGTTCTCCGTAAGCATTTTCAAACACTGTAGGAAAATTAGTATCAGAACTATGGCCTGACACAAGGCAGAAATTCTAAATCGAGCTGATGAATGAATAATGAACAAAAGAAAGATGCTGTATATCATATTTAAATATGGGGCACTGATATATTTTTTATTTAGGGCTTTCTAACTGTATTTTGTTTTTCCACTAAATAACCGAATATTGAGAAAAATGCTGAGAATTTAAAGTGAGTAAGAAGAAAAAAGAGTCAAAAAATGTTGAAAGGTGCAAGGCAAAAGGATTTGTCACAGTGTTAAGGAGAGAGGGGCTCATTGGAACACCAGCCTACAAACTGGGACAAATACCAGAAAACGGTTCTCTTAACAATACATTGATGAACCATTTCAGCCTTAGATGCCAAGTGCACTGCCTGTGGGCCAAACCAGAGACAGTGTATATCCCTTGCATTTTTGCCACAGAATCTCATATGAGAGATAATTGCTGCAACATAGGACTTTTTTTTTTTTTTTTTTTTGAGACAGAGTCCCACTCTGCTGCCCAGACTAGAGTGCCATGGCGTCCTAGCTCACAGCAACCTCAAACTCCTGGGCTCAAGTGATCCTCCTTCCTCAGCCTCCCGAGTAGCTGTGACTACAGGCATGCACCACCATGCCCGGCTAATTTTTATTATATATATTTTTAGTTGTTCAGCTAATTTGTTTTTATTTTTTATTTTTTTTTTTTGGTAGAGACGGGGTCTTGTTCTTGCTCAGGCTGATCTCAAACTCCTGAGCTCAAACAATCCACTTGCCTCGGCCTCCCAGATACTTTATAATACGCAATTTTTCAGTTTCTTTGCTTGAGAGGTAACAAATACTGGGAAACCACATAGGCATATATTTACCCACAGACATTTACATTTACACGATGTTATATATTCTCAGAATATTTTTTCTAAATTTTCTGAAAAGCGTGTCTATGGGAAAATATCTTTAAATTTTTTTTTTTACATATTCAACACATTTCCTTTTTTCTTCCCTAATCCCTCACACAGCTAAATTATTCAGCACACACATACATAACCAATATTCAGGCAAAATGTAGACAGATCTAACTGCCAATCTTGGCAACGGGCGTTAATAGTTAGTTAATGCCACCATGGACCATGCCATTGCATGCCATCTTTTACAATTTCGCATGGACACAAGGTATGTGTGAAACCATAGTCTGGAACTGAAAATGCTACTCTGGCAAAAGGAAGGGTGAAGAGAGGGTCTGTTAGCAGTACATATGAGTTTGCGAGGCTGTTGCCACAGATTACCACAAACTGAGTGACTTAAACAACAGAAACGTATCACCTCACAGTTCTAGAGGCTGGAAGTCCCCAATCAAAGTGCTGGCCAGACCATCCTTCCTCTCAGACTGTAGACAGGTTCTCCCTTGCCTTTCCCTGGCTTCTGGTGGTAGCTGTCAATCTTTGGTGTTCCTTGGATTGCAGCTGTACAACTCAGATTTCTGCCTAAAGCTTCACATGGCATTTCTTCTTCCTAGGACACCAGTCACATTGGATTAGAGATTAGAGCCCACCCTAATCACCCCATCTTAGCTAGCACACATCTGCAAAGATCCTATTTCCAAATAAGGTCACGCGCACAGGTACTGCAGGTTAGAATTTTGGCATAACTTTTGGAGGGGAACATAATTCAATCCCAAATTGGAGGCTAGAAAGTCCTCAAAGTGCAGTGATGCCTTTTTTATTTATTAGTTTCACACATTTCTGCATGCTTCTTATATACAGGCCTGTGCTAGGTATTGGAGATTTAGCTGGGAATAACATGAACTCCTGCTTCTTGGTGACTCCAGTCTAGTGAGAGAGATGAACAATCACATATGATCCTAGTTAACGATATTATCACAATTGATTGCATGCTCATTAAGCAGATGCCAAGCAGAGAGGGGCCAAAGAAGGCCTCCCAAGGGAGGAGATGTTCCTCTGTGTCTTACAAGATAAGTAGGTACCCACACCAATTGGAGGATGCCTGAGATAAAAAGAGCACCTCATACCAGACAGAATAGGGTTTTCCAAGTCCCCGAGATAGGAGAGACCATCCAAAACCAGCTGCTGTGTGTGCACAGCCAGAGGAGCAGTGAAGGGCACTGTGGGCTTAGGAAAGACCAAGGAGGTGAATTGAGCCAAACCTGTCATTGTCCCATAGATCAGTGGTTCTCAAACTTGGGGCTCAGCAAAGTCGAGAGGCCCCAGGTCACCCTAGTCTGTCAAGCCTGGCTCTCTTGTGTTGATACCCCAATCCCTCTTGTTCACCACGTTAACATTAGAGTAATTCGGAAGCCGCGTGAGAGATGAAAAGAGCTCTCCGGATCCATTCGGAGCAGCCTCTCTTGGTGGGGAGTGATGAGCCACCTCCCTTCAGGACTGGGGCACTTTTATCAGTCCCCCTCCTGTGCCCTTTGTAATGCACTCTAGTCCGGCATTTTCTTCCTCCTATCTCCTGGCCAGAAATCCTTAAAAGTGTATAACATGTGATAGTATCAGCATAACTCCCAGCCTCACTCACAAAAGGACTGGAGAAAATCCCTGTCCTGTGTCTGCAGCTACAGCACAGCAAGAGGTTGACACTAGACCATAGGGCCACCCATTATGCCCCCACAGACACATGCAGAAACTGAGGCCACACGATGCAGAATGCCGGGCTCCAGATACCAAGCCAGCATCTGGACCCCTTGCCTAATTTCTCTTCTGACCACTGTACTGCATTCCAGCTTTAGGACTCAGTGGAATGAAATTGACTCACCTTAATTTAGCTCCTTGGCTTAGTTATTCACTATCTGTCCCACAAGACAGCCTCTTCCCATAGCAACGCCTTGGCCATGCTGAGCTCTGCTGCCCACGTCACAGGACAGGAGTCATCTTGGGTGCAGTGTGCACAAATGTGTCCAGCTGGAACACCACGGCTGGGATGTGGGTGACAATGGATCCCACCCATGCCGTGCCTTCTTTCACACCCTTTGCTACTGAGTCACTTCACGTTCCTTGACACAGGGTCACCTCTGTTCTTCCAGCATGAATCATCTCAATTCGGTTGAAGCATCTGTCCTGCTGATAGAAACGTTCCATCCTGTGTCCATGTGATTTCAAGGTTGTTCCATCAGGTACCAGTTAATTAACCAAGTCTACAGTGACCAGAGCATCCCCAAGAGGTCCCTTAGAGAAGGATAGGGTACCCTGAAACCAGCATGCATTGCCCCTCAGTTCGGTCCTCCAACATTCCAAATTTCCACTGCTGGAATGAACTTAAAAAGCCCCTTTGACTCCATTATACTCCTTAAAAGCATCCTCGCTCGCCTCTGCCGTAGAGTATCTTCTCTGTGTGAAATCAATGGGCCTTGCACAGAAATGTGCCCGGCTGTAATGAGCACGATTACAGGCAGCGAGAACGGCCACAGCACCCACACCAAAAGCACTGCACATCACTGTGCTCTATTTTGCCTGGCAGGACTAGAGGAAAGAAGCAAACGTCCCTCATATTTGGGAATTTCATGACATTTTTTTCTGTTAGATTTGAGTTTTTCAAATGTGATTTTTTTTTTCCTTTTCATGAAGTGTACCTTGACCCATCCTATTTATACTCACTTTTTTTCCTTTTTCCTCCTTCCTCTCATCTTGCCTTTCTCTTCGTCTTTTCCCAGATATGCATTTTCCATATGTTTATGTTTAAATTTAGAGACATATGGTTGGATTTTGCTTCATTGGATATATCGTCTGAGAGTTTTATCTTTTAATATTCTAAATGACTCCCAGTGATTTTTATAAAAGGAACAACACTAACATCAATTGTTTTCTTTCCTGTTCCCATTCTTACTCTCTTCTTTTTTCTTTTCCATTCCTGAGTACCTGTGCTGTTCACTATTCTTTTGGCACCTGCTCCTTCCAGGCACAGTAGAATCCTTGCATTTCCGCCCATGAAGCGCAGTCCCTCCGGCTGTCTGCCTGGCACGAGCTCCTCAGGAGTCCACCATCCCTGCCTTTGTTTGGACGACTCGCACTCATCTTTGATTCTCAGAGTGAATGATTTTGTCCTGTGAGACAATTCCTCAGTCCTCTGCTCCCATCACATCCTGTACTTCCTTAGAGGACTACGCGTTGTGTAAGATTTCTGCATAAGCTCCACGAAGTCAGGACTGATCTCAGATCCAAGCGCATAGTGTGGTTCCTGGGACAAAGCAGTCTTAGTAACAATTTTTGGAATAGGTGAATGAGTAGTTGATTGCTTAGAGAGCCCAACTAGCCCACAGATTACAGAAGACTGTAGGAAAGAGTAGCAGCCTCTGCTGTAGACGCTTCATCTTTGTTGCACCTCAGCTTCCTTTTGTGCCTGAAACCAGCTTTTAGCCAAGCCCCTGCCCATCCCCAGCTGGCCCTGTGGGATGCAGTCCTGCAAAGTGGCACTGCTACAGTTAGTCAATCATCTTTGCAGCTTGTAGGTCAGGCCCTGAGTTATTACAGAGTCTCTGAGCACTGTGCATTTTGGCTCTAAGTCTGGCAATCAGGGTTCACCCCCTCTCCCTTAACTTCTCACCCACCAGATGTCTTGCTTCCCTGGTGATGGGAAATCCATACCTTTAATTTTCTACTAGACTCAAGTCAGACCATCAGAGGGCTCTACACGTGGACCACACTGCTTTGATTTTTCACAGAACTGCATTGAAGGACATTTTATGAACCACTCTCCTGAAATTTATTAAGGTTATTTAATGTGAAAATCCTCATAATCTCGCTCCATTTTTGAGGACCCACAGGAAAAATTCCACTTGTATTTAAGTATTAGAAGAAGATGTACTCCTCCTGCCTGAATGTTTGTTCGTTGTCTGTGTGATTCTGTCGAGCTAGGAATCACCAGTCCATCTTTGACTTGGCTGCTTGGGAGGCCTGGAGCCAAAGGCACCCAGCTCTGATCAGAGGTACGCATGCCCAGGCCCTGCCTTTCCTTGCCTTGTTTTCTTCTCTTTGCCCAGAGTGCTTGATTTATTCATTTTATCCTTTTTTGTGTTATAAGTATTTAATAAACTTTTATTTTTTTAATAGAAGAATATCTGAAGCCTAGACTTTTCACTGCTTCTACTCATCACCAAAATCGTTAAGAAACTGATAAAAAATTTTCCTCCAAGTCTTAAAACATCATCTATTACCATTGTGATTAAAACCCATTACTTAATGGAATCAAGGACTCTTTCTTTTTTTTCTTTTGCTCTTTCTCTTTCCTTCTTTCCCTCTGGTTCATGTATTTATGCGTATATGATATGAATGTTTCTGTTATGATATCAATTTCATGTATTTTAAAGCTTTTGCTGCTACTCAGGTGCCAGAAGTAGGGATGCTCTGAGGACAGACCCAGCGTGCTCCTTGCTTGGCTATATATGACCAATTCCCCACTTCAAAACTATGTTCTCCTTACTCCTTTATTTCTTATAGACCAGTAATACTTATAAAGAACTTTCACATCTCTTTCAACAAACACTATGATGCCCTGAGGGACTTATTCTCACACTTGCTTTTTCACAAGAGAGAACTGAAGTTCAGAGGGGAAGCTGGTGAGTCAGCTGTTGTATAATTTGCCCAGAGTCATGCCGTCGGCAGGGAGCAAGGAAGTATCTTGATCCAGCGCGTTATCTCCAGAGTTGCCTAGAACCAGGTTCAAACCACAGCTTCTCCGTTTTCTGTGTCTGAGCATCCTTAGCATCTCTTTGCCTTAATTTCCATAATACTAAATGTGGATAATAAGTGTAGCTGCTTCGGGACTTTTGTGAAGTTAAATGGAATAATGAACACAAAAGTGTCTAAGACGTAGTAAGCTCTCAACAGATGTTTGTCAAAAAGATAAATAAGAAACCACTGGAGTTGAATCTGGGCCTTTAGAGTCCAGGTCCGGTATCCCTTGTCGTTAAACCACATTCTCAGACTGGAGGTGGTCGAGACAGGTAAGATATGTGAGCCACGTGAAGGAGACTTGCAGGTGTGAAACTGGAAGCCACTTCGCCTGACCTCAGGACAGGCAGTCGCTCCATGGCCACCCTGCACCCAGAGTGAGCTTCACTTTGGATGTTTTGACTCCGCGTGTGAACAGCGGTTGGACTAGCACATTCCTGCAGAGAAAGCTCCTTCCCTCCCACCCTGCATCACCTGAAGGCTGGTCTGACATGGGGCGCTGGGCAGCGAGCAAGCTGGAGAAGTGACCACAGGGCTACAGGACAGTGCACAGCCCAGAGCCTTGCCACCTACACACCACTCACCTGCCCAGCTAGGCAAGGTCTAAATGAGTTTTCAAAGTACTTCCAACCTTCAGGGAAAAATAAAATAGAATGGAGTAGAGTAGAATAGAATAGCTCAGACCAACTCATTTAAGTCCATAGTAACCCAAAAGAAAGACTTACTAATTTTGATAAGTGATCACTGAGACACCACGGTGAGCCTCTTTCATTAATTGTTTGTGTCTCACTGGAATACAAATCCATAAGTTGCATTGGGGCTCAGTGGAAGAGTGTTCACCCAGCAGTGATGTTTGCCCAGAATAGGGGAAAACGTCAGAAAGCAAGCAAACCTTGAACTGGAGATGAAGTTTCCCCTCAGCGTCCTGCCTACTGAATGATCTTCAGGAACTGGAGAGAGCACTGTATTCTTCCTAACCACTACTCCTTCCCACCAAATAATGGAGCACATGAAATGGAAAATCAGGTATCAAAAAGACAACTTATATTTTTGGATGGCATGATATTATTGCAGCTTTTCTAATAATTCAAGGACCTGAGCTGTGCAAAATGATTCTCACTGGAAATAAAACATTTGCTTCAGGAGCATCTAAAGGTGAGGGCAAAACAATTTGTATTTGTTTAAAACATAATGTCATCCATAATTAATGGGATAACTCCAGCTCAGCAGAGCTTGAAACTACTGTGTACATTTGAAACTGGATTTCTAGTTCCTGAGACGAGGAATAAATTTACCCTTAAGCTTTTTTGTTATTTTTTTTTATAGTAAAGGTTATTTCCAGTGACTGAATATTTGGTTTCTTCCGGTATGTTTTCTGATGTTATTTAGCATCAAGTGACAGGAACAAGGCAATTATTGAAACCCACTTTTAAATAGTGGCCCTGAAAATGGGGGGTGTGTTAACTTGGGTTACCATGAGTTCTTTTAATGCCTTGACACAGATTTTATTTAGAAAGAAAGGTTTAAAAATTATTCCAAAGGCTTTTTTTCCTCTATCATAATGTAGATTCAAAAAATAAAAACTTTCATTTCGTACGCTAGAGGCCAGAAAAGAATTATGGTTTATTATAATATTATTGAAATCTACTGCTCAATAATTATACATCAAAATGAAAGAACTACAGCAATACACCTTATATTACCCCTATATGATCACATCCCAGTGGAAGTTTTATTTAACCTATGTACAAGGAACTGTGGAAGGGAACAGAGAGTGGCAATTTTTTTTATTCATTTAATCAGTCTTTCAAAAAAGTTTTATTTGGGGGACTGCATCCTGTATGTATGTTTTTGTGATTAGACCCGATTCACAGCTTGGAGGTTTCCTGCATGAATACCTAAATAATTCCAACACACAGAAGAGTGTGGTGAGTGGCTTTAAAGCAACATAATCACACACATCGCAGGTAACAGCTCAGAAGGAGGACAGGGATTCAGAGGGGGTCTGTAAAGAAGGCTGGTGCTCACTCTGTGGTTGCAAAGGTGGTAAAATGTTGACAGAAATCGGTAAGAAGAGAAAGGCAACCCAAGTAGGCAAAATGCCTGAAACAAAAGTCCAAGTAGAAGGCAGCCTAATAGAATCGGCTAAGGATCACTTTTTTCGCCCTGAACAGAATAAAAGTCACATAGGTTAGTCAATTAGATAAGGCAGACATGGGATTTGAGACTAAATTGCAGATCTCTTGAATGGCTAGCAAAGAAAGTTGAAATTTATTGTTGACAATATAAATCTTTAGAGGTGGGTGTGTGTGTGCGTGTGTGTTTTCTTGAGTTGGAGAATGTCCTGATTAAAATTGAGTTTGGTAACAGCAATTTGATGAAGGCAGCAGTGTTGGATATAAACAGGAAGGAAGTGTCAGACAATTTCAAGTCAGTTAGAGACAAAGTACCCCAAATGAGCAAAAGCTACAACAAACCTCATCACATCAACTCTTGCCAACGCTTATGCAAGGAAGGTCTCCACGTTCAGCCTGAGGAAATGCCGAGGGGACCCGTTCCAGCTGCACGAGTGAAGAGACCCGTGAGGCTCGGGCTGTTTGCTGATGATTCTGTCTCCAGTCCTCTTTTGCATTTCTCAATTCTTCTCCGTCTGCAGTTTCCAGTGCCATTGCAAAAAGCACCGAAACTTTTGCTGCTAGTGTGTCCTTACTGTATTTACTGCATTTTAGGTAAACCCTTTAGCTTCTCTCTGCTTCCATTTCTTCATAACTAAATGACACGGTTGGACTGACATCCTTCAGATCTAAATTCAATGTGTTTCCTTCACTCTTGAGTTCTTTGTCTGTTTGTCTAGCCGCCTCTGCTTTCTCCCTGGTCTTGCTCGGTGCTGTGTCAGGGATTGCATGAAAATTCTCCAAGGCTAGAGACAAAGATCTGTACTTCTTTAAGTGACTGGGAAATTCAGGAAATACCTTGTACATAGTAGGTTTTTAGTAATAACAAGATGTTGAATTAATGCAGGAGGCAAATATTGAGAAAGATTTCATATCTCTGTAATAGTACATAAATAAATCCTTGTCCCGCAGAGAATTTTCTACGGGCACTTTCACCTCCAATTGTAGAATATAAAGTAGAACTTCAATCGATGGCTATTGACAATCAAGTGGTTAAAAACTTTATTAAAAAATTGAAAAGGTACAATATTTAGATATTTGTAAATATGCAATTCTTTTCAAATTGGGTAGCATTTTTTTTATCATGAAACAGTTTGTAAGGCATCAATACTAAAAAACTAAGGAAAGATCTGCCCTTTCCTAAAAGAAAGAAAAATACTTTCTTCAGTTTTATCCTCAAGATTCTTTTGGAATATAAAATTTGCAGGAGATTTCTGCACTGTAGGCCAGCTTAGTCACATCAGTCATTTTCCCATATTGCCCTTTCTAGTCACTGGGCAGTCTTGCTGTAAGAAGGACAGTCAAAATCATAAGATGCAAATCAGCCAAAGCAGGACAATGGAAAAGCTTTGCTGACAATCACACTTTTTGTAGGACAAATGGAAGCGGGGCTGTGACGTAGGCAGGACCAGCTGCGCTTCCTGCAGGCTTGCTGAAGCAGCTTCACAAAACCCTGTATTTATAGAGCTCCCCACCCGGGAGAACACCACGCTGGTCCCTGACACTTTCTTTTATACTTGATATCGTTCGGAAGCAGTGAGAAACCGACATCATTCCCACTGCACGGATTGGGAAAATGAGGTCGAAAAGGACAAATTCACTCATTCTAGAAACTGATCACTAAATTGTACCTACCCTCAACACTTTGGGTTTCCAGAATGTGCACAAGATTTTCCAGAGCCTGCCTACACCTCTGACTTCAGTTTGACTTCTTCCTGAAACTCTCCCCACGAGTTGCAGTGCCCTCTTCCCGCCCCAGAGATACTTATCCCTTCCCAGTACGGTCCTACACTCAAACTTGCTGAGCCCTTGAGATTCCTTTCACGGCATTTCTACTCCACCACCATCAGAGAATAGTTTTGCTCAATTTTTCATCGCTGTTACTTTCTCGTCCATCTAATACCGACGCAGGTAAGAATTCTGCTGTTTCAATATTTAAGCATTTGTGTTTTCTTCAGTGGTCATTCTAATGCTAATGACAGGCTTATGTTATCTTCTATGTGTCAGGCACTGTCTTAGTTTCTTGCGATAAATGCTACTGGACAAAATAGATATAATTCCCTGCTCTCTTAGGGTTTACTGACTTTCAGAAGAAGGCAGATAACAAATAGCGAACATAACAGACAGCTCAACTACAGAACTTGTTGGAAAGCGTTAAGTGATACAGAAAAATAAAAGCTGTAGCAGAGTGAAGGGAACCAGGAAAAATGTTGGCAGGTCATAATTTTAAATGGGGTCATCTGGATACAGTGAGAAGGTGAGGCTTGGGCAAAGCCTTGAAGATATTTGGGGGAAGAGTGTTCTGGGCGGAGGAGCCAGGCAGTGCACAGGTCCTGCAGCAGGCACATGCCAGGTCTGTCTAAAGAGGAAGCTGGTGTAAATTGGAACTGAGTGAGGAACAGGGAGAATGTCGTCATCGATGAGGTCAGACTAAGTAGGTCCTGTGGCCTTTATTAAGAACTCTTTTACTCCAGATAGAGTAAAAGAGATGCAACTAAATGATCAAACACTTAGACAATTTTGCATCAAAACCATTTTTATGCCTAATTATTTTAATGATTAATGTATAAAAGGATGTATTCACCAAGAAATGCCTTGAGAAAACATAATAATGAGAGTTATTATGAGAATTTGAGTTTTTTCATTTTTTTTCAGCACCTTTTGTGGAAGGAGCTATCCAGTTATCATTCCCCAGTGTTAAAAGCAATAAATAAAGGTAGCAGAAGGAATGATAATAGGGCCATTATGAGGTCCACAGAGAGGAAGTCCCCATCGCTCACATTATAAGCAATGAAATAAAACATTCCCCGCTGGGTTTGATGTCTGCTAGACAAGGAATGCAGGTTTACGGAACGGCTACAGATCCCCGTCCAGAACATATAGACAATTACCATGAGATCTTTCTATTTGTTTTTCTTTCTGTGAAATGACAGCCAAAAGCTACGTGGAACATTCACTAGCATCACTGTAATATCCTGAAAAACCCGAAGGGAACTAGAAACAACACATCTGAAACACTTCAAAAGGAAGGAAATGTAACATGTTCAGCTATGCGTCATTACTCAAATATACATATGGACTCCACAGGGTGAAGCGTTTGCCTCTAATTTTACAACATACCTAGTTTGATGGAACAAAATTAACATTCTATTCTTCGTGCAGTTCGAGGGCCTTTCATGTTGCAGTGAAACCTGAAAACAATACTTTTTCTATCCATGTCACTTAGGACATTCTGGTTGGCAAATCCTTAGTGAACAAATCACCCCACCAGCTGTTATAGGAGAGGCAACAACATGTTCATTTGGTTTCTAGCTTCATGGAGTTTACGACTGAGTAGGAGAGACAAGGTCTGTGACAGCAGCGTCATTGAGTGGCCTCCCTCTGCGTTCATAGCAGCCCCCATCCTCTGCTGCTCCTTCAGGGCGAACACCCCGCTTCCCTGACCCCACCAGGTCAATGTCTGCACTCTCTTGAACCCTCATGACTTTACTCTCGTATAAGGATAATTTGCACCAATTACCAGTTTTGTTGAATAAATGTTACTCCTGTTGAGATTCTTAGTTCCCGGAGGACAGAATAGTGTTTAGAAAAGTCTGATTCTTACTTTTATCTTCTTCATCCCCTTCATCCTTGTCTGTAACAAGATTTGAGGCAGGGACTCATTTCTGTTCTTCCCCTAGGTCTGCCCAAGGGAAGAGGAGGCATCGTCTCCAAGTTCTCTCCCTGTTTCTTGCTATCTACCTATGCGGGACAGGTACGCACACACCTGTGCTGAGCCCATTGGCTGAAGTGCTAGTGCAGGGGTTACGCTCTTGGGCCAGGCACTAGCAGTGGGTAGGATCGCTGCCCCCTAAAAGAGAAACACAGCCATCTGCTCTCCACTCCTCTACTTCCTCTCTGCCATAAGTTGTTTTGGTGAGTGGCCTGATGACGTGGCATTTCACAGATGAGGAGGCCTGCAGGAGCAGACGGAGTTTGACCTGTTATCACCACCCGCCCTCGATAACCTCTGTGGCTGGATGGCTGAAGGGAGCCTGGTGTCGGGAAAAAATAGGAAGCAGAAAGCTGTGCTTAATTCTCTTAACTTTCCTTAATCATTAACCCAAGTTGTTGAATTCAGCATTCGCCAGGGGTCAGGGAGAATCGTGGGCTTGCCCAGCTACGTAAAGCAGCACCGTGCTTCACTCTCAGACAGACACACTGTGGGGGCAGCCGGATCCTCCGAGGGAGGAAGGAGCAAGGAAGAAGGCTGCTGCCCAAAACCCACCCCAAGTTGCTGGAATCCTACACTTTAAAATATTGTCAATATGAAGTTCTTTCCTAAAGCTAGGAATATCAGAAAATAGCACATTCTCAAAGTAGAATGGCGGTTGCTAGGTGCTGGGGAGAGAGGAAATGGGGAATTCCTGTTCCTTAGGTCCAGAGATTCCATCATGCAAGGTCAGAAAGTTCCAGAGACCTGTTGAACAGCATTGTATTTATAGGTAATAATACCGAACTGTATACTCAAAAATTTGCTGAGAGGCTAGATCTCATGTTATGTGCTTTTTGCCACAATAATTAAAAAAAAAAAAGGAGAAAGAAAATAGCACATATTCAACTAATGTATTCAGAGGTACCTCTTTCTGCAGACTTCCCACCCACTGAGTCCTCGCAAAGGAGGCTCTGGCTTGTTTCCTGGTTTTACTCTACGTTTCCCTGGTCAAGGAGGGGGTAGCACGGTAGACTGACAAACACTTGCTCATTCCTCAAGGTCAAATTTCACTCAAAGGATCTTCTCCCGGACTGTGAGCAAAGGCAGGTGCTCTCCCCTTTATAGACCACAACGTCTCTGCATCTTTCTGTTATCATGTGGGTCACATCATGTTCAGACTCCTGTAACACATACCATGCTGGGTTTCAGGGAGTAAGTTTCTCTCTCTCTCTCTCTCATCTCTAGCTCTAGCTCTAGCTCTCACTTGTGAATTCTCTGATGGTAGGAATCATTTCCATAATCCCATCGTCTGTCTCAGTGTCAGAAACACGGGGAGCAGGTGAATGAGCCAGTGCTGGCCACCAAGCTGTCCTTGCTCGCGCGTGCACTAACCCAATGAGACACTTCTGTTAATTTTCTCCCACAATACAAATAACATTTATAACAAAAAGATGTCTGAATTGGGATTTCAAACATTTCTCATAGACTTCTTCTTTTGGTCCCCTTTTGAAGTACTTAACTACATCGTACTGCATTGACAATGTTCAGATTTGTCTCCCTAGAAGTGAATTTCATGACAGCAGGTACGTTTTGTTTCATTTCCGCATCCGTAGCCCTGGCATAGATGAGAGGCTCAAATACCACTGGTGGATGAAGGTAAACCTCAGCCTACCCGCTCTGATGGCCATGTTATATAAACAACTTTTCCGACAGCTTTTATTGTTGGTGACCCATGCTCTTCCTTTGCCTTCCTCTTTCTGCTGCTACTCCATATGCGACTTTGGAAAGTGACAGAGCGAAGCATGATAAAACAGGATTGATGAGTGCTGATGTCACCTGCACCTGTGTCAAGGGACAGAGGGGCTCTGAGGGCAAGGGAGCTTTCATTTCTGCAAAGCATTCGCAAGTTAGAAAAGGTCCTTCTCTGAACAATAAAAGCATCTGGCCTTTTCTATTTGCAGAAAAATCTGTGCACAGAATTATTGAACTGTGTGACGTGAGGTCTCAGTCTGTCTGTGCTGCTGTAACAAAATACAACAGGCTGGGTAATTTATAAAGAAAAGAAATTTATTTCCTCACAGCTCTGTAGTCTGGGAAGTCTAAGATCAAGGCACCGGCAGACCTGGTTGTCTGATGACGGCTTCTCTCGCTTCCATTACGGGGCCTCACACTCCACGTCCTCACACGGCAGAAGGTGAAAGGGCAGAAAGGGACGCGCTCTTACCCATAAACTCTTTTATAAGGGGACCTAACCCATGCATGAGGGAGGAGCTCTCATGGCCTAATCCCCTCTTAAAGGTCCCACCTTTCAATACTATCACATTGGCTACACCTGAATTTTGGACGGGACACATTCGAACCATGACATATGGCTACATTTAATTATGTATATATGTGCCAAAACAGTTTGTGAAAAAAAACTGTGTTTTCAGTCCCTCACTCTGAACAGGTTGTAATTTTTTCCTTTTTTTTTTTTTAACAGATTTCTTTATTTACACGTACTTCCTCATGCAGCCAGAAACCCAGGAGAAGTGCTTCTAATTGAAAAGGGATTACCTATATGTCACAGACACACTTTGTTTTAGACTTTCTAACCTTTGTTACTTCTTTGATGGGGCGGCTGACGTTGCCCCTGAGTCCAAGCAGCCCAGCTCCACCCCACAGAGCCCAAGTGGGCAAATCAGGGCCCCACCCAGGATGTTCCTACCAAAGCTATCAGGAAAGACTATCTGGTTTTGTAGGCGCTACCAAGCTAGTGGTGAACTAAGAATGACCTGTGGGCTTCTTGCCTGTCCGTCCAGCGGCCATGGCGCTAATTCAGACCACCATCTCCCGCCTTCTGCAGCGGCTTTCAAATGGCCTCTTTCATCCTTAATTGGGTCTAATTGCTTTCTCAGTGGAAATGCTCCAGTCTCTTTTCTACCCAGCTGTCAGAGTTCAGCTTCTAGACTGCAAATATGGACACATCCCTCAGTATTCGTGAAGGATTGGCCTCCGAATCTCCCTCAGATACCAACATCCCAGGACACTCAAGTCCCTGATATAAAATGACACAGTGTTTGCGTACAGCCAATGCACGTCCTCCCGTACATTTTAAATCACCTCCACGTTACTTGTGATACCTGATACAATGCGAATGGTATGTAAATGACTGTTATACTGTATTGTTCAGGGAATAATAACAAGGAAAAAAGTTCGTGTGTGCTCAATGCAGATGGGATTTTTTCCCTAATATTTTCAATCTGGTTGGTTAAATCCATATATGCAGAAGTCATGATGCAGAGTGCTGACTATATTTTACTCTTTTGACAAAAATATTTAAGTGATTCAGGCTAAAGCACTCACTCCTTTAAAATGGATTGTAAAATGGGTCATGCTCCTGTTCATACCCCATCTCCTGCCTTGTACCTCTCCACTCTACACTTTCTGCTGTTCTCCTGCCAAGCCGAGCTACCTGCAGGTTCTAGAAGGGTGGGCTTTTTGGTCTCCTTGTGAGAGACAAGAAATTACCCTTCCTTCCCCCTTTCTGTCAGCGTTGTGTCTGTCTAACTTCCTCTTACATGTTCCCGTGATGCTCTCTGTGTCCCTTACGGTCACATGTCTATCTCGCTACAGTGTAAATGGCAATCTTCTCTGTCTGTCCCACTGAGGAAGGGACCACAAGCATGCACAGCAACAGCTCCAAGACCAAGCAGGCACCTGTCAGTGCTCCTGAGTAATTCTAAGTGGAACGGCTGGATGAGAACCTGTAGCATGAGGAATAAAGAGGAACCCCTTGGGAGCACGAATACATATTGCTCAGGTAGAAAAAGAAGAATAAGCAAAATAAATTGGGAAGATTGTCCAAAAGACAGATAGTAAAAAAGGCACGTGAAGTTGCGGAGACAGAGAGGCGAGTGGGCTCAGCAAGGAGGGAGGGCTTCACGCCGGAGCAGGGGACACTCGCTCACCCTCACTCGTGTCGGGAAACTTTGGGCCGGGAAGTGTGTACTGGATCAGTGTCCATGAAAAGTTTCGGTGCAGCAATGGGCAGCAGTGAATTGTGGAAAGTAAAACCAGGGGAAAGAGGTAAAAGTGCACTGGAGGATTTTTAAGTGTATCAGTGACTTTCACCCATAGTTCTCATCAACTGGCAGGGCTAGACGCTAATCGCACGTGGTCAAGGATGGAGGGTGGTGATGGCTGGGAGGCTTGCTTTGCACCCACCAGGCCTGAAAGGGGAGGTTCAGGACGATGTGTACAACAGCTCAGAAAGGAGCCAGCTGGAGAGAGACATGTTCAGAGCTGGAAAGGAAGGAACAAGGGAAGAGGCAGAATTTGGAGATGCAAGTACAGAAAGCAATAATCAATGGAAGGAAAAGAGAGACTGTTGAATAACCTGACAGCTTGTAGAGGGGCCATCTGTTGAGAGTTCCTGGGGTTCAGATGGAGCAGCAGAGGGCTGGGGAGACGTTTGGTGAGCCCTCTGCGAGGACACCAGTGCCACCCTTTGTCACCTAGGGCTCCGCTTGGCGGGAATCAGGCCCTGCTCCTGCGCGTGTGGAGCAAACCTGAGCAATCCCGTATGACAGCCCGTCGTGCACCTTCAGGCTTCCCCAAAATTTTTACAGTAAACTATTTTATACAAAGAACTATGTGGGGATGTGTGTTGTAACGAGGGCTTCGTGAGATAAACCTCCTCAAACTTCCCACTCACCCTCTCGAAAAGATCCAAGCAAAAAGTTTTTATTTGATTGATAATCTTCAAGTAAAACGGTGCTGATTGAAAACATTTATGCAATTCTGAAACTACCCAGGCACAACCCTGTGCAATGAAAGATGTTTCATAACTGTATCACCTATTCTGGGAGATTTTTCTTCCTTTAAAAGACACGAATTATACTTCAGGAAAATAAAATATACAACCTACCAAAAAAATCATTCGAGAATTCTCTAGAAATCTATCTAATGCAAACATGTTGGTGAGTTCAGACCAGATTGTCAGAGTCGCCATAAAAATTGCTTTCCAGGGTCATTTTAAATACCTACCTCCATGAATACAAAACAAAATTGAGATGGTCCACTTAGGTGTACATTTCTGGACCTTTGACCTAATGTTTTAAACATCTTTGTCAGTTTATTTTGCATGTGTAGAGTTTTCAAGCACTGGCTATTATTCCTTTTGACTTCAAGCCATTTTTACAACTCTATAAATATAGAAGGTATTGATGTTTTTAAAAAGGTGTTTTCATTTTCTTGCATTTTCTCCAATGAAAAGCTAAGTACAGGAGTGTGCGTTTCTGTCTATAATTACAACTGCCCTTCACCTTGGGAGCTAATTTCCATTCCCTCAAAGGAATAAACACAAAAGGAATGCGTCCAGCTTGCTGAAATAGAATCTCTTGAAAGTCATTTCCCATTTACTTTAGAGCTATTTTCTTTTCTCTCTCACCCATGCAGTGTTCAGCGCCTCACCCCTTGCTGTCTTTCGGAACAGCGCACATGGCTCCTAGAGCTTCTAAAAGATCCTTAAGAGTGATGCAGGCTTCGGTCTGCCCCAAGAGAATGGAGGCTCCCTGCCTGTGATAATTGGAGCCTCTCTCAGCCCAGGGCATAGGATTCACTTCCTGAGCAGGGTCCTCCTGTGTCACAGTGCCTTGCTACGGAGGACTTATAAATATGCATTTGCAAATGCATCCCTGCAGGGGGCCCGGCGTGAATCCCCATACACTGTCGCTATGTAAAAAGTAAATTTTATAGTGCTTGCATCAGAACTAAGTCTTTTGTCTTTTTGCACTTAAAACAACTTAACCTTTTTAGCAATCCAAGGTTCTCTCTCCCTCATTTCCAATTTGATTTTATAACCTTGCAAATGTGTCCCAGTGACGAAGTTCATTAGTCTAAATCCTGTTAGTGCCCTCCAAAGTATTGTTCACCTACATTTCTTGTATGTCCTATCTCCAATGTCCATTTTAAAACAATACAAGACAGAGCATTTTCCAGCATTATCATTTTTCTTATATCGGCGAAAACACCTGCTGCCTGGGAAGCATCACTGAGGAGTTTCTGTGAGTTGTGATGATAGAAGTAAACATCCTGCCTTTTCTCAAACGTGCACATAAAAGAGAAATACAAGATGATATCGTAAATTGCATCTATGACAAAAAGGGGGGATTAGCCACCGTCCTTTCTCTTCCTTTCCCAGATGCCAGCCCCTCCCCCGCCGCCATCTGCAGGGCTTCTTTGCTGGGTGTCTCCATTCACAAAGCCCCAGCCCTGGACTCTGCTTTAATACCCCCTCCCCGGCTCCCTCCCTCTCAGTTCCTCCCCAGAAAACACAATTCCCAATGGTGATCCTTTTGTCTACAGAGTTATGGTCGGAAAAGGCACATCCTCTTCATCCTGGGGAAGGTTTCCAAGGACATAGGTTTTCAAATGTTCACTCAGGTTACAAATTAGGAGAAAAATTAAGGGTCTAATCCTTTCAGGTTTTTCTCAACAGTTTCTGGAGCCCACATAAGAAAGAAGTCAACTAATATTGTATTTAGCGGCCCCCAAAATAATAAAGCTTTCGCACTGAATATTGGAGCTTATTAGCAAACATTGTACTTCACCGTACAATCAGTATGTTATTAAAAAATTAATACCTGTGAAATGGGTTTTTGATACAAAGCAGTATGGCTGTGACTTATTTTTTTTTCCCCTTTGGTTTTTAAAAACATTAGTCTCTTCAATAATTCATCTTTTATTCCTTCGGCCTTACTAAATATTAAACAGGTTAAAGTTAAATATTTGAAAACTAAATGGGGGTTGAAGTCTCTCCAAGGGGCGTACGCACGCCACAGCTCTGAGGCTGACGCTTCATGCTCGCATCTTGTCGCATGTGGGACCTGGCACATTTGGCCTTGGCCTCTGTGAGCTGGACATTTTCTTCCCTTGGATCTTTCCTGTTGGGCGATTGAGGTTTCGCATGTGGATTCTCACCTCTGAGCTGCCAACAAGGTGGGTTCCAACAGAATGGGAATTCCGAAACACACAAGGAGATGCGCATTTGTGGGCCAGCTAGGTCCACTTCCCTGGAGAGAAGGAGAGTTAACAGTCCTTGCCTGGCGGGTCACCAGACCATCCACCGGCCTTCACCCTTTACGGCCACCCCTGGCCACCACCACCTCACCCTTCTTATCTGGTTAAGTGGGACAACAAGAGGGTCTCTTCCCTGCTGATTCATCTACATAATTTTATCTGAGTCGGTCTGAGCTAAAAGACTTAAATTCCTCTCTCATTTGGCCCCTTGATAACATGCATCTTTTAATTCTTACAGTGTTGTTTCCACTAGACTGAGAAATTAATGTTATGATACATGCCTGGGACATAGCTTTTAGGATAATTTTCATCCAAAGGTTCCTACGCACTTTATCAGCGTTGCTCATCTATCTGAGTGAGACTTTGTTAAGGCTGATGACAGCTACTACACTACTGATGTTAAAACAAAATAACTCTTTTTCTTTGAAACAGTATGTGCGTACTGACTGAGAGAAGTGGGTTGCTTTGAAGTAAGCATCTTTGATTTTAAATGTCCACAATAGTGGAAACGAATGTTTATTCTAAATGGCCTACCAGAAGCCTCCCCGCTGGAACTGAGAAAACTCCCGTCTCCTCCTCAAAAACAAACACCGAAGAATGAATTGTTTAAGGTCAAGCTACGCCGTGGCGACCATTCTGAACCCAACAACCAAATAATATTTCAACCTATTAGGAAAAAGTAAACGCTACCATATCTAAATTCAATCTTGTGCTTAGCAAGCATCTATAAACAAGTTCATCACCACTCGGGCAGCAAGTGGAAGTGATGTGTGCTTTTGCTGTAGAACTGGGCCCCAGGAGAGGCCGTGGTGACACTGAGGCTCACCCAGCCATCCACCCACCCGCGGCCCTCCTCATCCTCTTTCAGACCTTCCCAGCCGACTCTTCAGCACGGACACTCTTCATGCGGTAACTACTAAATAGAGGTTTTTGATGACAGCAGCACAGTTTTCAGAGTAGAGTAAGCTGTAAGCTGAGACTGGAAGGGGAAATACAATGAAAATGCTAATTGGCTTCACAGATCCCACTTTCATGTTTTATTAATGAGGTCTGCACCATATTTGTAAAATAATTTACATAATATGTTAATTCTCCAAAGAGGAGGGAATGGGAGCTCATAATTGCATATGAAATCAGCACTTTGTCTGCCTCTACCAAGGCTGCATAATGCTTCAGATTTTTTTTTTATAGTAGTCCTTAATAGGCTTGCATTATATTTAAAAGTCAGTCAAGATTAAATTTTTAAATCTACTTTTTGGGATATAGACTCATTAGTAAATGTTCATGGCGGCTTTAGGCCTGGTGGTATAATAGCTTGGTTTTAAAGAATTAGGAAAGATTCAGTAGCAAACGATGTGCACAGAAAATGCAATGCAAGACGACCTGGAATTCATCAGAGAAACTGGACCCTGGTTGCTGATGTTTCCATAAGAGTTGGTGGATTTCCAGTATTTTTGTTCATTTATTTCTTACTCCGGCACTTTTTTAACATAATGTAGAGATACCATACTATGATCTCCTTCTTAAACGAGGATTTGCCAAAATTGTTCTAGAACTTTCAAGGAGTCAGTGACAGTGATGGACAAAGGAACTGCCAGCTTAAGGAAACCAGAATCAGGGCAGTGAACTGCTCCATGTGTACCTGGTCCAGCCAGAAGACAACCTTGAGCACTCCCAGAACTGCTTTCGATTTTAAACATGCTGGATTATGGTCACGTAAACAGTCCCACCCTGCTCACCTGAGTTTAGCCCTCTTAAAGTTTAACCTGTTACCCTTTATTTAACATTTCGGGTACTAGTCATGTAAGAATGCCCGTTTCCATGTTTTTTGGAAATAAAATTAGAATTCTCCTTGTTCCCAGCCCACTGGTGGTTTGTAAGTGAGTTAAGTTTTTTGTCAATTACTATGTAACTTCCAAGCCAGCCTGCTAAGTAAAACCATTATGATTTGAAAGCTGGCAGAGGAGGCTTTCTAGAGAGCATTCCTCATCCCTAGAAATATCTTCGTAAAGGGATAATGTAGCTCGTTTTTTTCGGTATTCACTGTTTTAAAATGAAGATGGGAAAATGGGGCTCGATCAATTTTTGCCTTTAAATTCTGGGAGATGCTACTTATTTAAAAGTGGCCAAATGTGTAGTTATGACAACTAAAGGTCTAAGAAGATGTAGAAAAAAGAAAAAATTGATGCGTCAGCTACTTTCTCCCCTATTTTCAGAGTTAGGTGGCCTCCCAAGAACAGTAACAGCTGGGAATAAAATGTTGGATTTTTCAACACTGGTCCTAATGGAACACTTGTCACATAGTACTGGTCACTTTGAGAGGTGCCAGATGGCCCTAGGTACACAGTGTCTCACTTCACCTTTAACACCAAGCTAAATTCAGCCCCTTTTCGGAATTTAATTGTTTCAGTTCTTCGTGTGGTTCACATATATAAGCATATTTCGCTCATTCTTTTGTTTATTTAATGAACATTGAACACCTATTATGTCTCAGACTCTGTCCTCTGTGGCACTGTCGATGGCCCCAGAGAGTTACTCTCTGATGGTTAGAGGAGCTTGATTTCTCCCTACACCTTATTTCCCAGTGTCAAATTTCTGAAGCCTAATTAGTGACTATTTTTTGCCTTTTACAATCTTGTTTCTTTCTATGAAAATGGAAAATAAAATGAGATGCTCAGAATTTTGGCACCATTTCTATGTGAACTGTAATATCTTCAGATTAACTCTATTCTGGTTTCCTTATGTACTCAAACACCTGTACCTTTACCTGACACCTGAGGCAGTAAGCTGCAGTAAAAATTGTAGGAGGCCTGGTAGTTCTTTCAACAGCAGAATTAAATCTTTCATTGAAAAGTTCAACAGACCATTGATTCTTCAAATACCCTCCCCAACAATTCCCTCAAAACAAATCAAAGAATCTGACACAAATGTCATTTCTGAGGGATGCTGTGTGCTCATTCATCCCGTGTAAGACCTGTGTAAGAGAGACCTGTGTAAGAGTAAAAATCGAGATGGGCATTTCAATATTTAAAAGGTGTAAACCAAACTAAAAAAACTACTAAATAAAATGTAATCTATCTTCTAACGGGATAAGTATATCTTTATAATTGCAAAGTAAATTGAATATGCATAGACCTAGATGTTTTGTTGATAGTGTGGAGATGCTTAGATGAGTAATAAAATAGTCACATGTAAACTCATAAATTATGATATATCTTATACAATTTTTGTCTTGACTATATTTCAGAAAAATTACTAACCATAATGCTATGATGAAGAGTCTTCTCACATAATTTGTGTTCTACTGATACAAAGTAAAAATTGTTTTTGGATCATTGTAGGTTTCAGATTTTTGCAGTAAGTCTTTGTATTATTTTAGTTTGGAAAAACATCACACTGCTGAAGCAATAGAAACTGGAATAATTAACAAAATTCTTAAAGTAATTTGTAGATTTGAAAATAAACCATGAGTTCTACATATAACATTCTGACATTGTAATATGACTATACAGGATGAATCGTTATTATTTCAGAAAACATAAAAACATTTTAATTTCATCATATAAATATGATATACAGGGCAATTTTCAGTTAAATCAGCAGCTGGATTCACAAAGTATTTTTTAGTTCTCCTTTCAAATTTTTCTCTCCAGGGAAATTGTAAAGTAAACCAAAAATAGAAGTATGTTGTTCATGGTCAGAATAGTTTCTATGGAAATCCATTTGAGAATTACTTGCACATGAATCTTCTTCATGATAGTCATGCAAAATTCAAATTATAATAAATCAACCACAAAATTTTACACCAAAATATTCAAACAGGCTAAAATATGCTTTTAAAAATTTGATAAAACTCATTAAGTATTTTTATTTAAAAAATTGATAATGATGTCTTCAATATTCATTAAGGTCCCATGTAAAAAATTGGTATCATGCTTCAAGATTATAATATCTGGATCTACACTCATACAAATATAAAAGTGATTTAACTTATTTAATGTTGCAAAATGTTTCTCTATCCATCTCATTGTGAAATCTCTGCTAATTCACAAATACCTTTGGAACAAAAATTTGTACACAAAGAAAAGGAAGAACATGGGCACTCACCATTACTAAAAAATGATACTTCATTATGTAAGAGTCTATTGCATTTGTGCTCTCTAAGAAGAAATATTTGACAAACTAATTAATTTATCTTTCCTTTTATCTGAGTGTCTCTGCCTCATATCCCCTTGCTCTGAAAAGTAGCATCTACTTTTGGTACTGGCAGAAGCACAACCCCAAATCTTCCTTTATTGTGCTGCCTTTATGTGAAGTACATAGCAGTAGATGAGTGAGGAACTCCTGGGCATCCGTATGGTGTTATTGGGATGAGATATTGGAGCTATGGGACCATGCTCAGCTCCAAGGTAGCTGGGCATCTGGGAAACTCAGTGTAGGGGCTATTTCACAGCTAGTACAACAATACCATCATTTGCCAGTGGAATAGCATGTTTACCTGGCACTTAAAGGCCACCACAATACTTATTAAATGGATGAAAAAACAAATGAAGACAGAATAAATGCAAAGAAAAAAGGCTACTATGTCCATCAGGAAGGCAGATAGATATATCAATAATTATGTTATGCTTTGGGGAAAATATATTGGAATTGAGTATAAGTAGAAACGAAGAGATTTCAAACCCTACCGAAAAAGGAGAGCTTTCCTCTCTAGATCTGAACACTGGGCACGTTTTATATGGAGATATACAATCTTGAGCATCCCTGGCCTTATTTACAACCGAACATGTATACTATATGATTGTGACAGTTACCAACTTTTAAATGTTTGGTTAATGGTTTGAAGTTTTACTTCTGAACCCTTAATACTTCCTTTGCAATTCCAAACAGAAATACCAGAATACAACCATAAAGGGAGGCTGTCCTTTTGGTATTTCTAAATCAAGTTGAAGACAGGAAAGCAGCACTCTAGTGATAACTGCCCAGAACAAGCCAATTGCCTTGTGCCGGAGGCTCAAACTAGGGCTCCAGAAGCCACTGGGGCCTCTACATTTATACCCTACCTTCAAAGACATGGGGCATGAGGACAGAGAACAGAAGGAAAATTAAGTTCAAGAAACTAAATTGAGGGTAAGAAAAACCAAGATGGTAGAGTGTGAGATACAAGCCTTCATCCTCCTACAAATAAATAAAAGTAGATGGCTATTCACAATCCAAATTAGCCCAGAGTGGGCTTCAGGAACCATTAAAGAATCTGCAGCAACACAGTAGAGCACAAAAATAGACAATATTCAAAGAGAAAGGATCACTGGTAAGATTGGCATACCTGACATGCCAGGAGACCACGAGGAGAAAAGAAGAAAGGTAGAAGCTATCAGCACCAGGCACAGTGGACATCACCATGGTCCCCAGCAGCCTGCTGTGCAGAGGACACCAACATCTCTTGATACTGAGATAACCAATATCCATTCCTATCTGGGAAGCCCAGAGAGGGAGTTGTGGCTGCTGCGTGTCCCTCCTGCTCCAAGAAGCAACTACTATTTAGCTGCTTTAAGAAAGGAACTGCCACCTCCCCCAACCCTGACATGCCCCAATCCTGGAGCTTCACCACAGTATAAGTGCCCACACTTTAGACCCAGGCTCTGTGGGTTCACTGAGCCTGTTCATGTCTCAAGACAGCAGAATCATTGCCACGGCAAGCTAGTTAGCACTCTGGCCCCAGAACTAACCTCTTAATGCTTGTGCTTATACTCCAGACACTGGCTCAGCTGCCACAGAGAATGAAATCCTACCCTAAACCCAGAGTCGCTGGAACTCTGCACACACCCATGTTCCTGTTCTTAGCTCCCCAGCTATTTCACAAGGATCTACCCCTCAGATACTATTACCAATGCAGCAGCAACAGAGGAGCCTATGCCTGGGCACCAAGGTCATTCCCATCCCCAGAGGCATAGTTCCTCCAAGCATAGTCACACTTGCGGCCTCAGATCCATGGCCACTCTGTAGGTGGCACTCATCAGATACTGATGCCAATGCTACTGCAGGCAAGCCCACAAGCAAGACCCAGTGTCAAGAGGGATCCCCTCAGCCATAACTTCCACAGTGGAAGAAAAGATATCAGAAGGACCTTAGCAGCCATTGCCACTGAAAACCCCATCAACCCTCACTGCCCTATTGACACCCATAGCATTAGTCCCTGAGGATTCCTGCAATCTTCATCAATACTGCTTCCAGCTGACAGAGCTGCACAGAGACGACACAGGTGCACCCTCACCAGTGCCAGAACTACTGCACATTACACAGCAAACACTCTTGAACTCTCTGTAGGGAAAGATCTTTCCACAGCAAAATTAGCCTATAAAGTCTGCAAGAGGAGATTTCTTCACCAACTGTATAGATATCAATATAAAACAACAAGAAACATAAAACACCAAGCAGACCACACCACCAAAAAAAAAAAAAAACCAACACAATAATTTCCAAGTAGCCTAACCCCCAAAAAATGGAGATATGCAAACTGCCTGACAGAGTTCTAAAGAACTATTTCAAGGGCACTCAGCCAACATAAAGTACAGAGGAACAATTCAATAAAATCAGGAAAATAATAAACTACCAAAATAAGAAATTTAATAGACAGATAGAAATTTTACATAGATATAAATTAAACAGAATTTCTGATAATAAAAAATGCTATGAATGAAATGAAAAATGCAATAAAGAATGTCAACAGCAGAATTGATCAACAGAAAGAACCTGAAAATGAAGGCATGAAAAAAGATGTTCCTCACAAATGGAAACTAAAGGAGAGCAGGGGTAGCTGTACTTATATCATATAAAATAGACTTTAAGTAAAAACGCCGTAAAAAGAGACATAGAAGGTCACAATATAACAATAAAGGAATAAATACATCAAGAAGACGCAATATAACAATTATAAATACATATGCACCCAACATCAGAGCACCTAAATATATAAAGCAAATATTAATAGATCTGAAGAGAGAAGAGACTGCAAAACAACAATAATAAGGATTTTTATACTCTATTTTTTCCAGTGTACATGTCATCCAAACAGGAAATTAATAAGGAAACATTGGACATGAGCTACACTTTCTACCAAATGGTCCTAACAGACATATACAGAACATTCTGTCCAACAGTAGCAAAATATAAATTTTATTCAAATGCACACAGAACATTCTCCAAGATATATCATACATTAGGCCACAAAACAAGTCTTAAAAATATTAAAAAGTTTGAAATCATATCAATTATTTTTTCCGACCACAATGATATCAAACTAGAAATCAATAATTGTAATTTTGGAAAACCCATAAATATGTGGAAAGTGAACATGCTTCTAAACAAACAAAGGGTCAAAGAAGAAATTTTAAAAGAAATTAAAACATATCCTGAGAAAACAAAAATGAAATTACAACATACCCAACTTATGAGATGTAGCAAAAACAGGTCTAAGAAAGAAGTTTATAGCAATAAATGTCAACATCAAAAAAGAAAAAAGACCCCAAATGAACAACCTAATGTTACACTTGAAGAAACTAGGGGGAAAAAAAGAAAAAAAAATAAGTCTGAAATTAATAGAAAAACGAAAATAATAAAAATCAGAGCACAGATAAATGAAATAGAGACTGGATATAGAGTAGAAAAGATTAACAAAACTAAGAGTTGGTTTTTGAAAATATAAACATGATAAAGTGGGATTTATGACTAGGATACAAGGATGGTTCAATATATACATACTGATAAATGTGATACACCACATTAACAGAATGAAGGACAAAAATCATGTGATCATTTCAATAGATGCAGGAAAAGTATTCAACAAAATTCAACACCCTTTCATATAAAAACTCTCAACAAATTAGGTATGGAAAAAATGTACTTCAACACAATAAAGGCTATGGATAGCAAGTCCATAGCTAACAATTATACTCAATGGTGAAAAGTTGAAATTTTTTCCCATACAATCAGGAGCAAGACAAGGATACACACTTTTGCCAATTCTATTCAACATAGTACTGGAAGACCTAGCCAAAGCAATTAGATAAGAGAAAAAAGTAAAAGGTATTCAATTTGGAAAGGAAGAAGTTGAATTTTCTCTGTTTACAGAAGACATGATCTTATATATAGAAAATCCTTAGGACTCCACCAAAAATCTGTTAAAAATAATTAACAAATTCAGTAAACTTGCAGGATACAAAATCAACATACAAAAATTAGTAGCATTAAAAAAAAGTTTTTTTGTATTTTTTAGAGACAGAGTCTTGTTATGTTGCCCAAGCTAGTCTGGAACACCTGGGTTCAAGCAATCCTCCTGCCTCAGCCTCCTGAGTAGCTTCTGGGACTATAGGCATGCACCACTACACCTGGTTAGCAGCATATTTATACCCTAACAATAAACTATTTTAAAAAATCGAGAAAGTAATCCCATTCACAATGCAAAAAAAAGTATATAGAAATAAATTTAATTAAGACAGTGAAAGAACTATACATCAAAAACTATGAAATGTTGATGAAAGAAATTGAAGAAGACACAAATAAATAAAAAGATACCCTGTGTTTATGGATTGGAAGAATTAATAGTGTTAAAATGTCCATGCTACCCACAGCAATCTACAGATTCAATGCAATCCATATCAAAATACCAGTAACATCTTTTCACAGAAATAGAAAAAACAATCATAAAATTCTTATAGAACAATAAAAGACCTTCACTAGCCAAAGCAATCTTGAGCGAAAAGAACAAAGCTGAATGTATCATACCACTTGACTCCAAATATACTACAAAGCTATAGTAATCAAAACAGCATGGTACTATCATAAAAAGAGACATACAAACCAATTGAACAGAATAGAGAGTTCAGAAATAAATTTACACATTTATGGACAGTTGATTATTGGCACAGTTGCCAAGAGCCCGCAATGGGGAAAGGACAGCTTCTTCAATAAATTGTATTGGGAAAACTGGATATCCACATGCAGAAGAATGAGATTAGACATTTATCTCACACTGTATACAAAAGTCAAATTAAAATGGATAAACAAATTAATTGTAAGACCTGACACTATAAAGCTGCAAGAAGAAAATGTAGGGAAAATATTCCACAGCATTGGCCTGAGCAATGATTTCTTGGGTAGGACCCCAAAAGCACAGAAATGTAAACAAAAATGGATAAATGGAATTACATCAAAATAAAAAGCTTCTTCATAGCAAAAGAAACAATTAACAGAGTGAGAAGACAACCCATGCAATGGGAGAAAATATTTGCAAACCATACAGCTGATAAGGGGCTAATACCCAAAATATATAAGGAATTCAAACAACTCAATAGCAAGAAAACAACTTAATTTTAAAATAGGCAAAGAATCTGCACAGACAATTCTTAAAAGAAGAGATATGAATAACCAATAAAGAAAATGTTCAAAATCTCTAATCCTCAGGGAAATAGAAATTAAAACAATGAGATATCACTTCACACCTATTAGAATGGATATTTTCAAAAAAATGAATGATAACAAGTGTTAGTGAGGATGTGGAGAAAAGTAAACCCTTGAATACTGTTGGTGGGAATGTAAATTAGTACAGCCATTTAAAAAAATAGTATGATTTTCCTCAAAAAAAATTAAAGACAGAATTACCATGTGATCCAGTAATCTTACTTCTGGGTATATATCTGATGGAGTTGAAATTGGTATGGTAAAGAGATATCCTCATTCCCGTGTTCATTGCAGCATTATTCACAATAGCCAAGACATGAAATCAACCTAAATGTCCAGCACTGGATGAATGGATAAAGAAGATGTGGCACATATATACAATGCAATCCTATTCGGCCTTTAAAAAGAAGGAAATCCTATCATTTGCAACAACATGGATGAACCTGGAGCACATTATGTTATATGAAATAAGCCAGGAACAGAAAGACAAATACCTCATGATCTCACTTAACATGTAGAGAGTAAAAAAGTTGAACTCCTAGAAACGGAGAGAAAAATGGTGGTTACCAGAGGCTGAGGGATGGGAGGACTGTGTCAATGGGAACACAATTTCAATTAGACAGGACTAAGTTCAAGAGATCTATTATACAACATGGTTACCACAGTTAAAAACAATATATTATATACTTGAAAATTCCTAAGAGAGTAGATTTTAAGTGTTCTTACTACAAAGAAAAGTATGTAAGGTAATGTGCAGGTTAAATAGCTTGATTTAGCCATTCCACAATGTATACCTATATTAAAACAACATGTTGTACACTATAAACACATACAATTTTTACATAATAAAAAATCAAGAAAAATAAAAAAAAGTAAGACCAGAAAAAGACAAATGCTAAGTTGCACTTGTCCCTCTCAAAAACAGGGGGAAAACAAAGAAAATACATTGATAGATAAAAATGGAAAATAGACACAAAAATGCGATCATAACCAATAGAGAGATTTTGGAGGAGCAATGAATATATCTGTTCAGGGTGCTCATATCTGGTCTCTATTGCTGGGTCCTACTCTCCTTAAGAAAGGGACATAGTGATATTCATCTTCAAATTAATTCCCAGGGTTCATACTGTGTCCGGGAAATAATGAGAGCTCAAGAAACATGTGCTGTTGACCGAATCTCTGCAGTCTATGAATGGCAGAGAGAAGAATTCAGCATTAAACTCTCATGATAACCACCCCAGGTTGGGGCTCAAGTTATGTAATCTGCTCCTCTTTTTGTGCCAAATGGGTAGAGTTTCAGAAAGACTCAGTTAGTGAGCTTTATCTCTCCTGGGCACTGGTTCTATACTATGGCTTAGGCAGAAAACACCTGGATTTTGAAATTTTTGATGTAACGTTTATTAGGTGAGAGTCTTTAAACTGGAACTTGAACCAGAAACAGTTCAGAGTATTTTTTTTTTTTTTATCACGGACCAGGAAGGGTTACAAGAGACAAGTGGCCCTCCTTTCTGCCTATTACCAAAAAGATGGGCTGAGCATTCATCCATCAAAGCAAAGATATCTGTGGTGGATTTTCTCCAACATCTAAGTGATAAACATCAAATAATCCCACAGACTAGGCTATTTCAGTCCATTTTATAAGATCTTTTTTGTAGTTAATTCTTCCTGTCAGTCACACTGGAAGTCATGTGGCTTAGGACAGCAGAGACTATCTCATACATTTCTGTGGCCTGAGCATGTTCCCTGGGGCCCCATATATAACAATCACTCAATAAATGTACAAGGAAGGGAGAAAGGAAGGGAGGGAAGAAAAGAAAAGGAATAGAAATAATGGGTAGAAAGCAGGAGTGATTCCTGCCAGTTTAACTAGCTAGCAACACCAGCTCTGAGATTTGTGCTAAAACCTTTTCTGGGAAATAGTTATCAAACTTCAGAGCGTCTAAGAACAAATGAGGAGCACATTATACTACAGATCCCTGCATCTTTCTAAGTCATCTCCCTATGGGTATTCCTATGCAGTGGGCCCGGGGTAGGTCCAGGAGCCTGCCTTACTCCCAAGTGCTCCAGGAAATAGGATGGCATGGTTGGGGGACAACACGGATAGAAACACTACGCTGTGGTCAAGAACTCTTGAGTTCTCAACAGAATATAGGGTCACATTATGGAACAGACCCCAAACTGCTTTCTGAGAAAAATTATGGCTTTGCATTTAGCTTCCCCTACAGCCCACCTCTGTGCCTCGTAGAGCAGTCCTCTTGTTGGGTTCCCTAACTTTCTAAGGAAAGAATGAACTCTGCCCCCGCTTCTCTGTCTGCCATGGTCCATGTCTCTGTTCCTTCTCAGCAATTAAAGCAATCTGTATTCCAGCTAATGAATCTAATTGCTATCTTCTGCCACCCAGCTGCTATCCAAAGCCTGATTTCAATAAAACACTACTTCAGGGAGATAATTTAAGGGATGCTCCAATCTAGATATTCTAGCTTCCACCTTTGGACTAAATCAATGATTGGATAAAATTAACAATTTAATGAAATTGTTCCTCAATGTTATATCTGACTTTTATTAAAGGTTGCTTCAAGCTATATGCAAATGAATACTATTTATATGTTTGTTGTGGAGTTGTTGTGATAAGAGTGTGCGTCTTAGCCATCTGAATCTTCTGGGTCCATCAGGAGCATGCGATGGGGAAGTTCTCTCCCTAGGTGTTGCTGTGTGCGCCTCACTTCACATGACGGAGTTGGCATAGCGTTTTATTTCCTGCTTTCTCTCGCCTACCACAAAGCTTGAATTTGGTGTCTATGCACTTAGCTGCGTTATCCTGCTTTGTTTTCATTTCATTGAAAATTTCATTTGTTGGGAGGTTTTATTTGTTTTCTCTTGTTTTGTTTATGTGATATCTTAACTCCTCCCTTTTGGAGAGAAGAAAGATATATATTTTTCAAAAGTTAAAGTTGTAATAAATGGCTAACCCACTGAAGGCCACTTTATTATATATTATTAATGTGCTCTATTGGACCATTAAAATCATCACTGCTGCCATCATAATCATGAAAAATCCACACGCACATAAGTGCAGTACGGCCATCCATCCCTCATCATACAGGAGGTCTGTCTACCAAGACAAGGTCATTGTCTTTTCTTTACTCCCTTTTGTCATTTCCTTGCCTCTAATGATGGCACCTAGAAGACTCCTTCTGCAGAAATTTAGTGTTTGTCCATCTTAGAGTTTTTACCTTCTTCTAATCTCTGTCTGCCTGAGTTGGATCTATTCCCTCCCATGGCTTTAACCACCTCTCTCTGCTGATGGATCCCAATCCAAACTTCCAGCTACACAATCTATTAGAATAAGATAACCTCTCTGCTACTGTAGTGAAACTCCTGAATAAATATTGGACAAGTCAAGGCCATGGTGTTCCAGCTGGAGCATTGCTATCCTCAAGAAAGATGAACAAACAGAAGTTAGGATAAGATAATGCCCAGGTGCCTTGAAAAGAAAATTCTACTTTGTCATCAAGATGGTCTAGAGTCTTCTTTCTCTATACATAGATTCTTTTTTATTCCCCTAGTTAACAGTTCCTGCCTATTACTTGAGAAAAGAGTTCCGTGATCAAATGGTTGCAAAGTCCTTGCCTTCTCAGGCACTGGTGACCAGGGCTCTGCAGCAGGAGCAGAGGAAACTTGCAGTATGTTGCATCTCAGATGCTGGTTATCGTAAGATGAACTATTGTTTTATGTGCCCCTAAGAAGGCAAGAAAACCACTGCCAAATAAACAATATATAAAACCTTCTCATTTCAAATCTCTAATTTGCTCTTATTGAGATGTTTAATATACTTATTGAGGCATAATCAACACATAATAAACTGCATATCTTAAGAGTCCAGTTTGATAAGTTTTACCTACACACATGCTTGTGAAGTGAACCTATCCACCCCCTCCCAATGTCCTCTCGTGCCCCTTTGTATACCCTCCCCGACGTCCTTCCTTTCAACGCCCCCCCATCCCCAGGCAAATGCTGATCTGATTTGTCTCTATAAATGAGTTTTCACTGGCTGGAATTTTATATAATTTTGTATAATCATACCAGTTTCTTTTTGGGGTCTGACATCTTTCACAATGCAAAGTTATTTGGGATTCATCCTTGTTGTAACTTACAACAGTGGCTTATTTTTTCCATTGCCAAGTAGTCTTCCATTGGGTGGATGTATCACGGTGTGTTTATCCACTCACCTTTGCTGGAATTTTGGGTTGTTTCCAGGTTTCGAATATTACAAATTAATCTGCAGTAAACACATTTTATACATGTCCTTGCATGTACATATGTTTTCATGTCTTTTATTTTATGGCTGAAAATGCAGTCTGTCTTGGTAAATGTTCTGTGTGCATTTGAAACACTGTGTACTCTGGTCTCTACATGTCAATTAGGTCAGGTTGGTTGATTATGCAGCTCAAATCTTCTACATCCTTACCAGTTTTCTATTATATTTTTTATCGGTTGTAGAGAGACAGGTATTGAGATATCTGAGTATAGTTGTGCATTTTTCTATTTCTCCTTGCATCTCAATCAGTTCTTGCTTCGTGCATTTACAAGCTCTATTAGGTGCATAAACCTTTGGGCTTATTATGTTCTCTGGATGGATCGATCCCCTTAGCATAATGAAACACCCTTTTTTTCACTCCCCTAAGTGTGCTGTTGGCTGAAAGAGTGGGGCTCCCCATTGCTCCAACATGCTGTGGGAATCACCTCTAAGGTCACATATGACAAGAGGAAGGGCAACTCTGTCACCACGGTTGCCTGGCCATCTATGTCTGGAAGGTGCACACCCTTCACAGATGTTAAAATGCGAAACATATCAATGTGTGTCTTAGAGCTGACATGCAATATTATGCAGTGTTTATGAAGCTGGCCAGGCTTGGTGATTATTTTTAATGGAAATCTCCAAGGAATATATATTCTCTGACAAGTCCTTTATTCAGCTTGGGTTGTGCCTGTAAAAATATTCACACTCTTTTTAGCTGTACGATGGAGTGATATGGGAAAGGTAAACTATCAACACCGGCACAACTGTGCTAAGACGATACCTGGCGACCATGCCTCTGTGAGGGGAACGGGGCTCTCGGAGGCCAGTGGGCCAGTCCTGGCCTCCCCTGCCCTCGCCACAGGGTGTGCGTTTGCCTGTGTCTGCCTCAGAGGCTCTGGGTTTATGTTTCTCAGACATTTCTTTACCTTTGTAACTCCACCTACACTCTGGACACCTCTGCACGGAGGTTGCCCAGCATTTCAAACTGGAGACGTCCAACGCTAAAGCATCATCTTTCAGAGGCCGCTCCTCCGTGTCTCCTTCTCAGTTAATGAATAAGCATGGATACAATCTCACGTGTAGGCACAAGCATCCTGCACACACCACGTTCTGCGGAGCCCTTCTAAATGCCACGGAAGTCATCTGTCCTTTCCAGGCTGGCCCCAAACTGCGCTGTGGCTCTCAACTCTCCCCATCCCAGCCCCACGTAACACCTTCGTCCCTGTCTCCTTGAAATTCCCACTCTGCCTCAGTGCCCCTTTTCCTTTCATTGATTCGTGCCAAAAATCTACTTAACTTTTACATTTCCATGCATAAAATCCTTCTCATCCGCCACCACAGAACTCACAGTGTTTTCCCTCCACACAGATTCCCTGCAGTCCCAGGCAGACGGAGCTACCCGGCGCGCTCTCTCGCTCTCCGCTGAGACCTGCGTTACAGGGCGATGTCGCCTGCCTTGGGCACTGACTTCCCCTCTGCTCCTTCTCTGGGCCATGCACTAATAGATCTTATCTCATTAACTATTCTTTCTCAAGTCTCCATCATGACGCCTCAGCACACGTCAAGGGATGAATGTCGTAGTGAGGGCGTTGCTTCCCTATCTGCGTCTCCCTCCAGATTTCTTTTTCGTTTTCTCTTTTCTCTGGTTTCTTTCGCTTGCCCGTGGAAGCTAGCTGTCTGGGAAGTGCCACGTCCTCGTACTTGCTGCTTGTGCTGCTCTGCCCGGTCCCCTCCCGCTGGCCTAGGCCTGGGGCTGCTCTGTCCCCACACCTGTCTGGTGCCTTTATGTCCTCAGTCTCCCTGGGGAGAGGTCCCTGCTCTGGGCATGCGCCCAACGCTGTATATGTGGCCGTATGTGGGTAATTCTCGGGTTGTATTGTTAACTCTCCATATGTCTGGAGGGGATATTTACCTACCCCCTTTGGAAAAGCATTATTTCTGGAAAATAAGCCCGGATTCCTGGCAGAGTGTAACCAGGAGGACCGTTGCCCTGTAAACAAAGCCTTATCCCCGCCACGCCTAAACGGCATGTTCAAAAGGACCACGTGCCTCAGAGCCGTGGCTCCGCCCCGTCAGGGAACCGGGCTACGGGGGATGCTCACCAGGGCCCTGGCCTCATCCGCCTCCCCTCTGCAGCAGGTGGCTATGCAACAGCAGGAAGGAGCCACGGTACTAACTTGCCTATGCTCACCCTGATAAATCATGATAAAATGAGAAACTAATGAAATAACTTTGTTTAAAAACTCAGTGAGTACAGACTAAGATTGTAGCTTTATATCCTTGATCTTTAATTATGGCCATGGGTGCAAATGGGAGGCAAAATTGAGCATTTTGTAAATCAATTAAAAAAGCGTGACTAATCAAAGCAGATAATTCATTCTTTTATATGTCTCTATCCTGCCAGTCTAGGCAAATTTTGGTCTGTCCCTCTGTCGGAGGCAAGTGGAAATGAACCCAGAGCTTGATTCAGGGATTTCCAAAACAATTAAAAGTCATCATGGTTCTTGCATATTACCCAAAAGTTACCCACCTAACTTTCATTAATATACTTATTTTAAAACTCAGGAAATCTTCCTGGTTTTGCTTTTGAAATAGTTTGCCTAAATCTTCCCTTGATATTTTCATTTTGCTTGAGCAAGTCCTCTGAAACATTTTAAAACTCAGCCTGTTTATTAAAATGGACAAATATCTTCCAAGTGTTGTGTATATACAAACAGAAACCTCTATTCTTTAGACTGAATTCCCAGGTCGTAATGTTAAGGATAAGTTTTAAGCTGTTTTTAAGTTGTCTAAACAAGTGTATCCATATCCTAAGTTGTCATATAAATTTTATTCAAATATCCAAAGCTTTTCCAATATATACATTAATGTTTTGAAAAAAATAATGTATTACTTCAAGGTAAAGTGCTTGGATTTTGTAAAATTTAATATAGTTTGCTTTCCCATTCAAAAGAGTATTACCATGTTTCAGTAAAGAAAGTAATACAATTCAGAGGATTTCTGTCAGCTACATAATTTTTATTATTAATTCATAATGCCTTAGGAACTACAAAAAAAGGTCACCACCAGATTGTTTACATTAATCCTTGCTTAGCCAAATGTAAAATTCATTTTGAGCCTCTTTTATATTAAGAATGATTTTCCCATTTATTAAATTTATTTATGCTAGAGTTAACAAAAGCTGTTTACTTGGAGTCTTAAATAGTGTATAATGTCTTCAGTATGTTGAATAATTTTTGTTACCTTTGCCTTTGAATTATTGGGGGGAAAAGAACAGACTAATCATCTGGTCCAACTGCTTCTCGGGAATTGATAGTTAATTTCTGGCTCTCCATTGGCCATCTGTGCCCAATATCCAACATAGATGTTTTCAAAAACAGCTTCTGCTCGAACAAAACAAGAGTTTATGATTCACTTTCAGACTTTGTTCTCTCAACTAACTTGTTTGTTCAGGAAAACAGATTTCTAAGACCTGCACACACAGCAAGATCTCTGTGCCTCTGTTTTTACTCCTGGGTTGCTCAGATGACACATCTTTTGGCTCATAAAACATGCATTAGAGATAACTGGAAGAAAACACGATAATCTTGTTACCGTTTTTTTTTTTTTTTCAAAGATGTACCATCCTTTGCCCAGGAAAAGCACAGGCTTATAAAATGCTCCAGTGACAGTGAACGGAAGCTTTTAAAACCACCTAACTTGGCGGGAAGCCAGGGTGCCTCTCTCCACGGACTGGGAATGTGTCCACATTTCAATCTGTTTATCCAGGCTTTATTCACATTGTCCCTATTTCCCTCTAAACGGCAACTAGCCCACACTCCTCCAGTTTGCTGGGTTCCGCCTCCTGCAGCAGGCTGCCTCCCCACTTCGAATCCTGCCTTCCACGACATTTGGTGAAAATCAACATCCACGCTGGTTCCCAGACCTCCACCTACTCTGAGCTCTGGGCCCAGATGATTAAGTCTTATTTTTTGTCTCTGACGGTTAAACAGCTCTTAACTATTAGAGAACTACTTCCTACATTTCTAAATGTAGGGGGAAAGGAAATCAAGGACTGCAGAGGGCGTGTCATGCAAATCTATTGGAGGTAGATCAGGCTCTCTTATTACGGAGAGAAAAGGAACAGGGAATTTAAATCACCTTTTCGTTGAAGCACAGAAAGGAAACCGGTAGGTCATAAAGTGATTGTGCTGCTCTTGCACCCCTTCGTGCCACGCGGCTCGGTGTGGCCGACACCGTGCAAGTCCAGTCCTCACGCAGCCGTCAGAGCAGAACTTGAGCTTTGGCCCACATTAGGCAAGAGAAGGAAAACTGAAAAACACAGTGTGTTTCACTCACGCTCTGAGGTAGGATTTCCCTTATGAGACGATCAAGGTGGAGGGACGTTGTGACACCACCGGTCCGTGTCCTGCCCTGTCTATTTCCCTCAGTATCCCAGCTCTATGGAATAAATGGCAGTTATGGCGCTTTCACTAAATTTGGTCGAATAGAAAACAAAAGTGAAAGAACAACCAGAAAACCAAGTTTCTGGTTTCTCGCCACCGCTTCCGGCAAGATAACCAGAGGCGAGTCCTCCACCTCTTTGAACCTTAAATTCTTGCCCCTCAAGTGGTTCCTTGCCATGTGTCTGGGGAAAGACTTGGTCAAACGCTGGAAAAATTCCCACGTGCTTCTTTCTAATCCCTTCCTGCTCCCTGACTTCCAAGTTTTCCTTTTCCCTCCCCCATTCTTTTCCCTCCCACCTTTTTCGACTGTCTCTCTGTCCCTTCTTCCAGCAACTGCTTTATTACCCTCAATTTGTCTTTCATCTTCCTCAGTTTTACCTTTTTTCCTTCCCCTTCCACCCTGATTCTTTTTTTTTTTATTTCAGCATATTATGGGGGTACAGATGTTTAGGTTACGTATGTTGCCCTTCTCCCGTCTCCCCTTCTAAGTCCAAGTTTCAAATATGTCCATCCTTTGGGTGGTGCGCATTGCACTCTTTGTGTATGCATATACCCGTCCCCTCCTCCCTCCTCCCCCCTCCCCCCTCCCCCCTGCCCAACATCCAATAGATGTTATTCTTATATGTGCACTTACGTGTTGATCAGTTAATACCAATTTGATGGTGAGTACATGTGGTGCTTGTCTTTCCATTCTTGCGATACCTCACTTAGTAGAATGCGTTCCACCCTGATTCTTAAGTCTGTCCTTCTCTGCTCTTCATGTAACTCAATTCAGGAAACA
>CAUYSK010017739.1:0-38344 GCA_963575035.1 Avahi laniger
TCTCCAAGGACTGACCAACCAGAAAGAGATAGAAAGACCACAAAGTAGAGATACGAACAAAGCCACAAAAGAGGGTCTTTTGAGCATGTGCACAAGTAAGGTGAAAATATTCTCAAGCTACCTACCCTCATTAACATAGTAAAAATCACAGCCACCTGTGTCATGACAGTTTCCAAATACCATGGCAACCCCAGAAATTGCCTTGCAAGATTAAAAATGGGAAGGGTTCCCAGTTCTGGGAATTCTCCACCCCTTTCCAAGAAAAAACATGAATAGTCCACCCCCACTTAACATAAAATTAGGGAATCAAGATGAAAGGGAAAATCTTGTTAAACTCGGGGTCTCCTCTACTCGAAGGGGTTGACCCATTCTTTCTCTGAAATGTATTATGCTTTATTAAACTTTGGCACTTTGCTTGCTTGCATCCACTTGGTCTGCTCATTTGTTCCATCAACTTGGTACCAGTAACCGTTCTTTGGTACTGGGAACCAAGAACTAGGGAAAACATGGATCTGACATCTGGTCCCCAACACCTGACAAAGGTGGAAAGTGCCTCAAGTTATGGTCAGAGATTTGGCAGGACTTGGGTGGTAGTGGAAAGTACTTCTTAAATTTAATGGGCATGCAGATCACCCAGAGATCTTGTTACAATGCAGGTCAGTAGGTCTGCGATGGGGACTGAGATTCAGCATTTTAACAGCCTCCTTGGTAACGATGTTGCTGCTAGTCCGTGGACCACACTTTCAGCAACAAAAGTGTAGGGCTTTGCAATCATAAAATGCAATCCAATACCAAAGCTCTGTGAGCGTGTGAATGAGTGGGTTTTAGTTTGTTTTTAATCTCTGCCCTGACTAATTGAACTTTGATTCATGCTGGGACCTCATTCATAAGGGGCAGTTGATGGGATTAGGTGGTAATCTAATTGGGACAGTTGAGAGGTTTTTGTAATTAATTTCAAAGGGGAGCCATGTAGTTTAGTGCTGAGTGGAAGAATCTGGCCAGGTATGGCTTGCCTAGGTTTCAAGAGGGACCAGGGAGAGGCTTGGTTACTTCAGATCACAGCTGTTCCATCGTCTTCCACTCAGGTCCTGTGCTCTTGGGATTCCTGAGCTGACCAGCAGAACCTTCTCTTTGCTCCTGCCTTTTGTTCAGAATTTCTTTCCCTGCTCAACTCCTGCCTTGGAGGCTGTTTAATCTTTAGACCTATTCAAAGTCCTGGTTTCCTGTTGGTGACCCAGACTGTGTGGACATTTAGCTTTGCTCTCCATTCATTAAATTCTTCTTGAGCACCAAGACCTTGAGATCAGTTGAGGGACATTCCCTGCTGAGGCCATGGCTGTGTAACTTCTGATGAGGCTCTGTCCCATAAAACACAATTTACCCCAATTGTTTTGGACCCACTGTGGGAGTCCCTTCTGTTTTTTAGTGTCCTCATACATTTATGCCAGGTTTGATGTCCTATCTGTGCATCCCATGACATCTGACAAGGATATGTTCCTGAGTTTTGGTGTTGCTGGGCTTGTCCTCTCCATCCTGCTATATGGCCTTTCCCATCCCTAAGTCTGGGAAAACCCTTTCTGGAGTTAGTCATCCCTCCAGGAGTTTCTGCTCCTTAGCTCTCTGCTGCCCTCTTCTGGGTTCTGGGAGCCAAAGCCCATTGGCCTTACTCTACCGTGGAGCTCTTTGAGTAGTAAGCACACACCAAGATACTCTTCTCTTGTCACATGTATTCTTTCCTTTTTCCATCTAGCAAACACATATTGAGGATATTCTATGTGCCAGAAAATGCACAAGGCCCTGGGGCTCAAAGATGAATAAACTTGGTCCCTATCTCCTGGGACATCACTAAGGGAAAAGACAGAAAGGTAAACAACAATTAGATTATGGCTGGCGAAAGGCCAGAGGAGAGAAAGGCAGGAGACAGATGAACATTAGGGGAAAAGAAACGTTAGCATTGCTTGGGGGAGAGAGGAACGTGTCACTGGGGTTTTGGCAATTGAATTGGGTTTTAAAGGATGGTCAGGAGTGGGCAAATGGCTAGAGTCTTGGATTTATAGACTAGGCAGGGTGGGAAGGATACTAGAAATTACATTTTGGTTAACTTAATAATGAGCCATCCAGTGTGTTAGAGGACAATGTCATAGATCATTTAAATTCATGTTTGCCTTGCGGCTTAATCACTGAGGTCCTTTATAGTCCTGCTGCCTTACATTTAAGCATACAAATATCCAAGAAAAATAAGCACCAGGATTTTTCTGTTTAAAATCAGGCCAAAAAAAAAAAAAAAAAAAGAAAGAAAAGAAAGAAATAGGATTCTATGAATCTTTGTATTTCCCAAAACTAGAAAGATTATATACTCTCCTAAAACCTGAGGAATTAGATATTTTCACTCTTGAATTCTTTGGAATTTATGTGATACATACCAAATAATAACAGTAAATACATTATCCCCAGAAAGAAGTTTTGTTCCTGTTGCTGGTGAAAAAAAAATAGCTCACTAACACTTTACCCCCCAATTATGCTGTTCTTTCACTGGAACAGTGCTCGTCAAGAAAACTGACAGTTTCAATAGATGTTTGTAAAAAGTTGACATCCAGGTTGGGCAGCCTGCCTGCCGAATGGCACAGGATGAGGATGAATGGAAAGTTAAGGAGCCTATCTGCCCCTCACCCCCCCGGCATGAGGCACAGTAAACAGCACCTGGCTTAGTAATACAGACAGAGAAACACTGAAACTCCAGGGAAGATGAAATTATTATATCCCTACCTGGATAAAAAATGAAAATGGAGAACTCTCAGCTTATTGGTTAAAGGAGCACATATCTCATCATAGATCATTAATTCCTTGTGGCTATGACCCTTGTCTTAATTCATTTTATGTTTCTGACTACTCTCATACAAGCTCCCTTTAGTAGGTGCTTCCAAAAAGTTAGTTTAATTAAGCTGAATTTTATTGCCCTTTGGATGGAAACATGACCTTTATGTCTTCCTAGTTGGTAGAGCTCCTAGAAAAGTGTTTTTGTGGCTGAATATTCCATGGCATTTGTATAGACTTGTCATAGGAATGTTGGAAGGGCTCTGTTTCTTTATTGTAACTCATTTTGTTCCCTTCTCAGAGTTTTCAGGCTGCCCTTGGTTCTTGATAGTTTTTCAAGTATGATTCAGAAAACCACTAATAACCTTTGCCAGTCCTTCCTTAGGATTTACCTCTTTCCTGAAATAGTTCATTGGTAACTGAGATGTGACATCAAAGATGAGATTGATAGAAAGAGATATCATGACACACCATAGACAAAGTCTGTTTCTTCTGGGGTATGAACACCTTCTGAAAGAAATGTGGTGAAAATCAAAGGGAAGATTCCTGTGGAAGCTCTATGCTTCAACGAGCAAGGTAAAGTAAGTAGGTCGGAAGGATCAAGGTTACCACTCAAAGAGCCTCTTAGCCTTTTACAATCATAGAATGTGTTTTTATGAGAGGCATACTTTTATTCATTTGGCCATGGGAAACAGATACACTGACTTATAAAGGCTTGAAGAGAATAGGGGTTTCTTTTTCTTATACAAAAAAGTCTGGTAATATTGGTTCAGTGGCTCAAAAATGTCAGGACTCATTGTTGCTGCAGTTCTTTCTTTGTTGCTTATTGCCTCATGGTTGCCAGAAGGCTGCCATAGCTTTAGTCCCCATGGCCATGTTCAAGGCAGAAAAGTGGGGGTAATAATTTAGGCCACATCTGTCCCTTTTGTAAGAAAGCAAAATTTCCCCAGAATTTCCCCAGATAGCTTCCTCTTACATATCTTTAGCCAGAACTGGATTAATAGGGCTACCCCTAGACATAAGGTGAGTGGATAAAGGGGGGACTGGATCCATTGCTGCATGGACAACATTGAGGGTCTGTTAGCAAGAAAAAGATAGAGGATGGACATTGGCAGGTATTGGATAGTGTCTACCTTGAATGAGGAAGCATACCAGCACTCAACATTAGTGGTCAAATTATTTTTAATAATACCTCAATGTTTATATGATACAAACAAGTAAGTGCTAGATTATTATGCTAATTATTATGTCCAAAGCCCCGGAAGAATGTAAAACAGATGTGAGTTATCTGGTTTTGACCACCCTGGGTACCTGAAGTTGGCTTTGGAGTCAGGTGGGGTCATCTCAATGAGATCTGTCTGCATTTTTACATATTACGATTCTAATACCTAACAGTGTTAAACTATACAGTAGACTCTTAGTGTTTGTCCAGACTTTCAAGAACACCCCAAATTCATTGACAGCACTATGATGAACAATAGACTGGCATCAAATGCAGGTACTGGCTTATTCACCGCATAAAGACTAATTCCTCATACACCAGCTCACAGTGGAGGTGATGCAAATAGGTGCCTTAGCAAAATTACAAATTGCTACATGTCACAGTCCTCCAGAGTGTCTCACAAATCGTTAAAATCATGAATGTTAAATTTGCAAATGGAAAAATATCTGCTGTGTATTCTTCAAAATGCTTTCATGTCATCAGCAAAATACTGGAGCACAATGACAACAAAAGTTTTCAGTATTTAACTTAAGACAATATTGAAATGGCTGCATTATTTATAGTATTTTATTAAAAAGAAGTGATAAGAAGCCATTATCCTCTTTTACCCATTGTCCTCAGACATTGTTCCACTTGAGAGATGACCAGGTCAAAGGCTGAGCTTCCTCGATCTTCTAGGCTTAAATCTCTCCTGGTCGAGTGTTTGGGAACCAGAGTCCTGTAGGTTCAGGATTTAATGTTAGGGATGGTGGCCTGTATGTAAAAGAGAAGCAGAGTAAAGTGATGGATGTAGTTTAGAAGAAAGGGAGGCATCAACCTCAGGGGAAGGCCTAGGAATTAGGCCTAGAAGTCTCTCTTCTCTACCCCCTTGTCCCTCTACACTTTCCTCTGTTTTGTTTTTTAAACACCCTTCTTCATGGACCACAATCTAGAAAAGGAAATATGCTAAGGTGCCTAGGTACATGAATATATACCCATACCCATACTCATACCTGTACTTATCTATTGGTATTAGGCCAACAAAATTATCAATGTGTTTGTGCTTAAAAAATAGCAAGGCTTGTATGAATGTTACAGAGTCAAAACCAGCATTGAAGTTACAGATCTTGTTGTCTAATGTGAGATATACAACAACTCTGTAAGAGTGGAAGGCCATTGCATTAATCGAGGTATTCCCCCAGTTTTGTGCATAATTTTCTTTTGAAGACTTGTGCAAAAGTCAAATGTATAAAACTTCAACAAGATTGCATGTAGATTCTGTAACTAGACAGCCGAAAACCATCCTAACATCCCTAATTACACCTTGCCTTTTAGGCATCATCCTCAGTGATTTGTACATTTCATACATATTCTTTCATTTTGTTCTTCTCTTTCATAACAGAGCACAAGGTTGACCAGTTTGAAGTCAATGAGCATCTGATTGAGGCTAATGACTTATCACTTTCCACAGGCCTAATGATTTCTATCTTTGTCTCTATTGTATTGAGTTAATGAGACCTAAGCTTTTTACCACGGCTATCAGCATTTTCATTTTTCTCTCTCCACTCATTTTTTGTAACCTACTAATAATAACAAATGCAATAAAATATGCATATAATTGCACAAACATTGTTTTCCCTTTAAAGATAGGGATGCTACTAAAATGGAAATATTAGTTGGCCAAAAATGCTACTATGAAATAGCCAGCCATCTATAGATACAAAAAAAGCTCTACTTATGGAGATCAATTTATGAAGTATCAATCTATAATGTATTTATTAATCTATTAAGTATTGCTTGGAGGTTGAATACATGGAAATGAAACAGCACATATATAGTTTTATAGTTGGATTTCAATCATATACTATGTATCCAAAAACTAGAACAATGAGCCAGAACTCCTAACTCCAAATGTATTCATTAATTCATTCAGCAAATATTTATTGAACATCTACTCTAATATGCAAGATACTATTTTAGGTTGTAGCACTCTGTTTGATCTAATCCTGAGCTAGAACCTTTAGTGACAACCCTCTGACTCATTCCCCCTTGAGCTTCATCTTTGTGACATTTCTGATTAGCTCTTTGGCTTTTTGCCTGTGGTGCTGCTTTTTGAAGAGGCTTTCTGGTTGTAACATCTCTCCACTTGGATTCCTCCCTTGGCCCATGACTCAAGCCAGGCCATTTCAGAGTCCGACCATCTCTGTTAATGTGGCTGCATTACTCTGCACTGTGGACAAGGAGCCTTGGAAGAATCTTTATTGAGCGATAATGGCAAATGCATACAGGCCCTGCAGCCAAGCATCAAAATGTAGCAAGCTCAAGTGATAACCAAATAGTGAGGGAAATTCTTTCCTATTATTTTCCCTCTATTCAGTTGTGGTTTTTTGTTTGTTTGTTTGTTTATTTATTGTGAAGCTGATGGTCTGGTAGGGAAAAAACACCCACCCTGTTGTTCGTGAAATGGCATGAAAAATGAGTTTGCTCTGTAAGGAGAGTCACAGGTTGGCTTCTCGAAAGTAGGCACTGAGGTAGAGTTTGGTAGAAATCAGCACCTGTTGAGCAGAGGAGGAGGAAACAGGGTTGGGTAGAGGGAAAAGCTGAACTGTGATATAGGCCTGGCAAAGCTTTGGCTGACTCCACGGGGAGCTTTGAGCATATGTTATCCATCAGAGTTGATCCTGATCAGACTGAAGTGGTCGGCCCTTTACAACACACCTCTACTGATCACTGAATGTGAGCTGCCCCAGGAAGAGTGTGCCTTGGGACGGTGGCTCTGCAGCTGAGGCAGAACCTGATGGGGCTGACAACTGGGCAACAAGCCCTTCCTTGATGGGCGATCTGGTGGTGCTTTTCTGTATGATAAAAATTTCAGTAAACTGGGAATAGAGGAGAATTTCCTCAGCTTCGTAAAGAACATCTACAAAAACCTACAGCTTATATCATATTTGATAGTGAGAAACTACATGCTTTCCCCCTAAGTTTGGGAATAAAGCAAAGATTTTTTTTTTCTCGCTATCCTAGTTAACATTGTATTAGGGTAATGCAATAAGACACAAAAAGGAAATAAAAAGCCTATGGATTAAGAAGGAAGAAATAAAACTGCCTTTGTTCTGAGATGACATGAGTCTACAAAAAACTCCTTAACTAATAAGTGATTATAGAAAGGTCACAGGATACAAGGTAATATATGAAGTCAATGACTTGCCTATATACTAGAAATGAATGATTGGAATTTGAAATAAAAAGATAAAATTTACAATAGTACTCCCAAAATGAAATACTTAGGTCTATATCTAACAAATATGCCTGAATCTATATATGGAAAGCTATAAACTTTGATATAATAAATAAAAGATCTAAATAAATGGGTAGATATTCCATGTTCATGGATTGAAAAACTCAATATTTTTAAGACGTCACTTCTTCTGTATTTGTTCTACATATTCAATGCAATCTCTATCAAAATCCCAGGAAGATATTTTATAGATATTGACAAGCTGATTCTAAAGTTTATGTGGAAAGACAAAAGACCCAGAAGGAGAAGAACAAAGTTGGAGGACTGATACTACCCAACTTCAAGACTTACTATGAAGCTGTGGCAATCAAGATGGTGTAGTATTGGTGAAAGAATGTCAAATAGATCAATGAGACAGAATGGAGAATCCAGAAATAAACCCACACAAATATGGTCATTTGATTTGTAACAAAGGAGTAAAGGCAATGTAAGAGAAAGGAGAAAGGATAGTCTTTTCAACAAATGGTGCAGGTACTATTGGATGTCCATATGCAAAAACAAAACCAAAAATGAAAACAAACAAACAAAACCAGCCTAGACACAGACCTTACACATTTCACAAAAATTATCTCAAAATGGATCATAGACCTAAATGTAAAACAGTAAAGCTTCTAGAAGATAATATAAGAGCAAATATAGGTGACCTTTAATTTAGCAATGAATTTTTAGATACAATACAAAAAGCATGATATATGAAAGAAAAAATTGATAAGCTGAACTTTATTAAAATGAACGAAGTTTGTAAAGACAGACTTTTAAGAGACACTGTTTAGAGAATGGAAAGACAAGCCACAGACTGCAGATATTTTCAAAACATGTATCTTGAAAAAGGACTTGTATCCAAAGTATACAGAGAATTCTTAGACCTCAGCAATAAGAAAACAAAAAATCCAATTTAAAATGGACAAAAGATCTGAACAGTCACCTCACTAAAGGTATACAGATGACAAATAAACATATGAAAAGATGCTAACCATCATTTGTGGCTAGGGAATTGCACATTAAAAGAAAAATGAGATATCACTACTCACCTGCTAGAATGACTAAAATTAAAACGAAACAAAATAAAGCAACAAGAACCCTCATTCATTTCTAGTGGGAATGCAAAATGGTACTGTGGCTTTGGAAGATAGTTTCTTTTTTTTTTCTTCTCTTCTCTTCTTTTCTCTTCTTTTCTCTTCTTTTCTTTTTTTTTGAGATAGGGTCTCACTCTGTCACCCAGGCTAGAATGCAGTGGCGTGATCACAGCTCATTGGCAACCTCCAACTCTTGGGCTCAAGTGAGCCTCCTGCCTCAGGATTCCAAGTAGCTAGGACTGCAGGTATGTACCATACTCAGTTAATTTTTAAAAAAATTTTCGTAGAGGTGGGTTTTTTTTTTTTTTGAGACAGAGTCTCACTCTGTTGCCCAGGCTAGAGTGCCATGGTGTCAGCCTAGCTCACAGCAACCTCAAACTCCTGGGCTCAAGCAGTCCTACTGCCTCAGCCTCCCGAGTAGCTGGGACTACAGGCATGTGCCAACATGCCCGGCTAATTTTTTCTATATGTATTTTTTGTTGTCCAGCTAATTTCTTTCTATTTTTTTAGTAGAAACAGGGTCTCACTGTTGCTCAGGCTGGTCTCGATCTCCTAAGCTCAAACGATCCTCCCACCTTGGCCTCCCAGAGTGCTATGATTACAGGCGTGAGCCACCATTCCTGGCCAGAGGTGGGGTCTTGCTATGTTGCCCAGGCTGGGCTTGAACTCCTGGCCTCAAGAATCCTCCTGCCTCAGGCTCTCAAAGTGCTGAGATTATAGGTGTGAGCCACTGAACCTAGTCAACAGTTTCTTATAAAGCTAAACAAGGTCTTAAAATGCAATCTAGTAGCAAACTCCTCATTATTTTCTCCTGCTGATTTGAAAACTTATGTCCACACAAAAGCTCCCATGTGAATGTTGATAGCAGCTTTTTTCATAATCACCTAAAACTGAAAACAACCAAGATATGCTTCAATAGGTGAGTGGATAAACTGTAGTTCATCCATTCAATGGAATATTATTCAGAGAGAAAATGAAATGAGCTATCCAGTCACAAAAGACATGGATGAACCTTAAATGCATATTGATAAGTGGAGGAAGCTGATCCAAAAAGGCTGCATATTGTTTGATTTCAATTATATGACATTTTAGAAAAGATAAAACTATAAAGACAATAAAAAATAAGTGGTTTCCAGGAGGAGGGGAGAGAGGATTAAATAGGTGAAGCATAGGGGATTTTTCTTTTTTTTTTTTAATGGTGGTGAAATCATTATGTATAATACTATAATTGTGACAAATAATATTATGTATTTTTCAAAACCCATTGAACTTTGCCACACAAAGAGTGAACTTTAATGTATGCAAATTTAAAAAATCATTTAGGAAGTCAGGGGAAATCCCAGGATGGAGTGGAGACTGTGATAAAACAATCTAACTATAATACAGGTGTATGAAAAAACCTGACTGAAAGGGGTGGGAGGGAAAGTTGCTGACTTAAGTTACTTTGGAAATGAATGGAATATGTAAAACTAAAGGCAAAAGAAGCTGTATGTAAGCATTTATTCTAGTTAATGAAGTTGTGTCTCATGGGAGTATGGGTTAACAATTTTGATACTGTTACACATCTATATTGGAATTGAACTGATATTAGCTTAATATAGATATGGATGGTTACATATAGAAATATTACACATGTATATACTGTGTTAGTATACACACATATATTTACATATATTTCCTTGATTGGTCTGCTGAGTGGGTCTAGTAACAACAATATCCCGGTAACAATGAGTGTGCCTGGAACCCGGATTACAGTTTTAATACCATTCTCCAATATAAGAAACTAGGTCTTCTTGGATTCTAGGACTTGGGGCGAGACACATACCAGATAAGTCTGGGTCATTTTGTATACCAGAGAGTAAGGAAGTTCTCAAAAAACAAAACAAAACAAAAAATATCCCCCCAAATTCCCCAAAACAACATCCCCCCAAAACAAAATAAAATAAAAAACTCCACAATGATGGAGATATGTCAAAGGGACATAGGAGTTAACAGAAAGAGCTCCCAATGGCCAACTGAAACAATTTGATCAGTAAAGTAGTATTGGATATACTCAAGGTATAAAATCAATATCATATGTTCATGCTGATATAAATAAATGATTGAATAAATAAATAAATGGGAGAGGGTAGAATACACAAATATCCTGTGCAGAAGAAACCAAACGATTTATGTAGATACTCTGTGATCCAAGGAGGTGGAGCATAACTCTCCATTCCCTTAGTGTGGGCTGTATATCATGACTTCTTCAAAGAGTAAGTGTGGAAAGGGAAAGAAAGGGAGAGTAACTTTGCAGTGAGAAACCTGGCAAACACATCCTCAGTCAGATGAGTAAGGTGAAAATCAACATTGCTAAGTTATGTTGACGGCATGCATCGTTGATATGATGTGATGAGAATGCCACTTTACCTCTGTGGTCTTCCTCTCCAAAACCCTGGTCTAATTATGAGAAGAATATCAGACAAATTCCAATTGTGGAACATTGTACAAAATACCCAACCAGTACTTCAAAACTGTCAAAGTTTTCATAAACATGAAAATTTTGAGAAATTGTCATGGCCAAGAGGAGCATAAAGAGACAGGATGACTAAATATAATGTGGTATCCTAGATGGGCTCCTGGAACAGTGAAAGAATATTAGGTAAAACTAAGGTAATATGAATAAAGTATAGACTTTATACTTAATAATAATAATAATAATAATAATGTATGAATATTGATTCATTAATTTTGACAAATGTACCATACTAATGGAAGATGTTAATAATAGCAGAAGCTGGATGTGAGGTTTATGGGAACTTTCTATACTATCTTTGCAATTTTTCTGTAAATCTAAAGCCATTCTAAAAAATAAAGTTTATTGTTAATTTAAAAAATGCATATCAGACATTGTGCCAGAGACCATGAAGGGTAAAACATGACCCTGTCCTCAGAGAGCTCAAGTTTGTGATTCCACAAGGCATGCAAAAATAGTCTAATATTCAAGTCAGAGGCAGGGACTAGGGCTTTGGAAACCTAGGATTTTAGACAAATTGTCTGAAGCCTTATATCCCATATCTTATGCAAAAGTTGATGTTCTCCATAATGTGTGTGAAAGCCTGGTTGGGGTGGTGGTGATCTTATTTCCAGGACAAGTTTCTGTTGCTGATGAGCTCATGCCCCTCTCATCTCCCACCACGGTTCTCTTTGCTTGTATCTGTGCCAGTCCAGATGTGGTGCTCATCCTGTTTCCTTCTTTATTCCCCATGCACACGTATTGTCAGACAGATTGAAGATATGGAAGATGTTAATGTACCTTAAATACAAAAAACTTAAAAGTATAGATTTGACAGCCTGTTCTTAAAACTTCCCTGGCTATCCCACCACAAGGAAATTCTCACTGGCACCCCAATCTGCAGGCTCCAGCTTCCTGCCATGGAGTCTGGTCTCATCTCTCACATCTTCTCCAATATTCTGGATCATTTCTTCTGCAGCAGAGTTTACCTCTCTCTTCATTTCTTGCTCTCCTTATACAGTAGGTTTGGGATATCACTTTCTTTACTTAAAGCAGCCTAAAAAAGAATGTTTCTTAATAAAGATGTGCTCTTCTAAAAAAACTAGCAAATAAAATAAATACTTAAGTGCCAACTGCTAAAATAGTAATTTCTTTATTCTGCTATATCAGGTCAGAAAACAAATGGAGTGTTTCAAGTAAAAAAGGAGAATTATTTAGACAAAGGAAGTGCCTGCTTCCTCCTCTCTTGTTGATTCTTGGACAACATGTCTGCTTTCATTTGGTCCACTGCAATACCCCAAAATACTAGCCTTGCACTTCACTTCTGCTTGATGTTTCAGATCTGCTTTTCCTTGTTTTTTGACTCAGTTTAATCAAAGCTTTGCCCACTTCTCATCAGTCAGCTTTGACCAGGGGGATAGGGTCAGCTTCATCATGGTCATGGCCAGGAGTGCCCCAAAACATTAGATGCTATTGTTGTTGGGATTATTACTTATTTTATTATTCAGAACAGATTCCCGTAGTTAGCCATAGCCATACTCTACAGCAGCAGTCCCCAACCTTTTTGGCACCAGGGACCAGTTTCATAGAAGACAATTTTTCCGTGGACCAGGGGCTGGTGGGGTGGGGTGTACCGGGTGGGGAGTGATGTGGAGCTTAGGCAGTGATGTGCAGCCTTTTCCTAACAGGCCACAGATCAGTACTGGGCTGCAGCCCAGGGTTTGGAGACCATAGCACAACAATTATGTAAGAGTTTGCAGTTTTCCATGTTCTTTTCTTCTGACCCCTCTCTTCTCCCAAAAAGATAAAGAGGGGGCCATATTTCCTCAAGTGTCTATCCTACTTGGAAGGAAAATAAGAGAGTATATTAGTCATGACTTCTTTTGTTGGAGGCTATAAAAATCCATCTCCAATTAGCTTAAGCAAAAGAGGACAGTGGAGTAGCTTGAAGACAAAGGGAAAAAATAAAGGATCCAGAGCCTTGGCAATAAGATGTATGTATGTCTTCCCTTTTCTCATCTCTCTCTCTTTTTTTCTTTGTATGGCTTCTCTGAAGGCAGCTCCTTGCTTACAGCCCCAGATTCCCATCCTCCTAGCTCAGTGACACCAGCAGAAAGAGAGTGACTGCTTGTATGTAATGTCTGTGCATCAGTTCCAGGGAGGAGCTCAGGGCAGCCCACCTGGAGTCACATGCTCTCTTCCAGGACCAGTCACTGTTGCCAGGGGCATGGTGGATTCTGGCCTGGCCTGGGACCCTTACCATCTCTAAGGGGAGTGGTTTAGGGCACTATGACTGACAGCTTTAGAATGACAAGGGGTGGAGATAGGGCAGACAAATCAGCCGATATCCACTACTGAAAGGATACTACTTTTTCATGCTGGAGTGACAAGTATAAGTAAATTCCTGGAAAGACACTGGAAGTAAAGAGTGAGGTTGGTGAACCTTGCGGGTCGAAGCCATCTCTCTTCAGGGTCACTTAGCCTGTGACTCTTTCTCAGAAAGAGAAGAAAGCAACCCACCTAGGCATGATGGATTGTGTGATTTGGGAAGCATAAAATCTGCATAAACTGGCTGTGGGAACACCTTCGAGGAGCATCGAAGACTCTTACTGAGGTATAGGGGACTCAGCTGGACCTGAAACTTCAGTGGGAATGAGTGTGGTATATTTTGTACACTTGGACTTTTATCTACTAAAACCTCCATGTAATAGGTTTCTCATTCTGAACTGGTCTGGAATCTCACAGCTGACTATGAATGGTAGTACTCCCACCCTGAGCTTCTACAGGTCTGGAAAAGGAATATGAAAAGGTTATTTCTCTCCTGCCTGAGAGGTTGGAGGCCCCACCTCCTGGGGGCCATTCCTAGTTCTGAATAAGAAAGTGGCTAAAGTGGTAACATATGAAAGTCTTTTTTTTTCTTATTAATGGTTGCAGTGGATTATAAAATGGAACCCAGCAGGCATGGAAGGGCTTGCATCCATTTCAAAAGCGCCAGTACATTCAGAGGCCAAAGAAAGTCTTTTGAGAGTGCACTGTAAAGAGTGTTGTCAGTAGTTTTTGTAACTGCAAGCCCTGGCGGGGAATCTGGACCATACGGATGTCATTTCATTTTCAGTTCCAATCACAGTCTGGTAGAGTCAAGTCAGAGTCCATCTGGGGTCTCTTTTTTGGGCTCATGAGAAAGCTATACGGGACTCATTCAGAAAACATTTGTACACAGGACCTGGGGCTAGGGGTTGAGGGGCTGCACATTCCTACCCTCAGGGAGATCACAGACTAAACCATAGAAATTCATAAATCATGCATGACTATAGCATAAGACTATAGGAATAGTCTGAATAGAAACAGAGTGCTGAGGGAGGTAAAAGCCAAAGACTCGGTTTGCAGGAGAGAGACATTTTCTTTAATCAGTTAAGGTGCTGAGGTAGGGAGTAGAGAGGGGGAAGAATAGAAATTTTGTCACTGGAATATATCTGTGACCTTCTTGGAGTCCAAAGAGAAACATCAGGCCTGGCGAGGTGGCTCACGCCTGTAATCCTAGCTCTCTGGGAGGCCGAGGTGGGCAGATTGTTTGAGCTCAGGAGTTCGAGACCAGCCCGAAGCAAGAGCGAGACCCCGTCTCTACTGAAAATAGAAAGAAATTAATTGGACAACTAAAAATATATAGAAAAAATTAGCCGGACATGGTGACACATGCCTGTAGTCCCAGTTACTCAGGAGGCTGAGGCAGGAGGATCGCTTGAGCCCAGGAGTTTGAGGTTGCTGTGAGCTAGGCTGACACCATGACACTCTAGCCCAGGCAACACAGTGAAACTCTGTCTCAAAAAAAAAAAAAAAAAAAGAGAAACATCAGAAAGAAACATCAGAAAAGAGTCTCTTTTGCCAAATCTTAGAATATGCTGGTGATTTCATGGTATTTCCTGAGCAGGCAATGAAATGTCTGAGGATTGGCTGGAGGGAGGGTGTTTTTTGAAAGAGCTATATACAAATTAAAACACCTTTTTCCTTGTTATATTATTTCCCAATACTCCCCAAGTTCAGACTTCCCTCTCCGTTCTCCACAGTAAGCCCCATCAGTGTAAGAGATGGGAGGAGTGGTAGAAGTGGTGAACCTGCCAATAAAATCTCTGTCCCAATTACGAGAGAGTAATGGGAGGTCTTGTTCAGTAATCTTACCTTCTTGTGACATGTAAATCCCTCTCACAAACACTGAAAAGTTTCCTGATAGAGCCAGGCTAAAGTTGCCAGATAAAATACAGGACACTCAGCTAAGTTTTCATTTTAGGTCAACAGCGAATAATTTTTTGGTATAAGTATGTCTTGGCAACCCTAATCCAGGTTCTCTTGGCATCTTGGCACAAAATGGATGGCTTGGGTTCTTTCCCATATCTAGCTTCGTTAGATTAAATGATTATCTACATCACATCTGGCAAAACAAGTCTCGCCACCCTGTCCCTATCCCAGCCCTCCAGAGTATAATAGAAGGAGGTCTTTTTATGCTCAAGTCATGGCAGGGGAGAGACATTGTCTGAGCGTAAATACTGACAGAAAATTAATTAATCTTGGATATGTTAAAGGTCTGATTGTCTTCGAAATTTCATTCTAGGGCCCAGCTTTGGTGAGGGCTTCTTACTCAGCACTTCTTACAAAGCATGGACTTTTATGCTACAGGAATAAATTTATTTATCATTGACAAAATGTTTTGATTGTAATGATTCCTATTTTGATTAATAAAGATGTGTTTGAGTCTGGTTATATTGATTTAAAATTCACGGTCCAAAACCGCAATTACTTTTGCACCACCCTAATACTATACAATTCATTCATGTGACAAAAAACCATTTGTGCTCTCTGAATCTATTAAAATAAAATTGACAAAATAAGTCTGCCAATTTTCAAATATAAGCTTTTATAGCCATTGTTTAATGTATATGTAGTTCCACTATTATGTTGAGATTTGGGTTTTGTTTTTAACTAAAATTTTGTCAATTTTGCTCTTATATCATTCTGAGGTTTGAGACATATCCACATATTTTTTCATGTATTAATAAGAAACATTTGATTTCTGCCTGATTTTGTATTTTACTTCTGGTCAATTAAAGTTATTTTTTCTACTTAATTGAAAAAAAAAGAAACTGAGATCTGTTTGAATATAACAATTATTATTTTCCACTTAGTAGATCTCCATAGCTATAAATTGTTAGAAATAGGTGTGAGTTACCTCATTCTCCACTAATTCACTAGCAGGTTATCAAAAATTAGCAATAGGACAAATTATGCTCTTGTAAAGACATTTATTGCATCAGTGATTTTTCCGTTCTCTAGCTTTTTCGTGGTCTCAGAAATTACTTTCATGAAAGTTTTACATTAGGCAACTGTGAGAAGAAAAAAAAAAACAAAAAAAATCCAAACTGTCTCCTTCTCACTATCAGTCGCTTCTCAGAATAATAGTTCTTTTCAACCAGTTTCATTGTTTTCTTCCAAAAATATTCTCTGCATATATATAAGTATATGCATCTCTATATATGTATATATATATTTAAAAAAATAATAACCCACTTTTGCAGCTTTCATTTTGTTAACTGTATAGTGATTATTTCATATTAGCACACACTATTGCATATCATCATTGCCTATGATAACTATAACTTATTTAATCGTTCTTCTAATGATGGACATTGAGTTTATTGCCAGTGACTGGCTATTTTAAACTCTTCTGCGATGACCATCCTGTGCCTGTGTGTGTCTGTGCAAATAGATCTATATCATGAAGTCTTAGAAGTGGGATGGCTCGATCTAAACACTTTACATATTAGTAGAAATTGCCAAATTGTCCTCTGAAGAAATGGCAACAGTTTACAATCGCACTAATAGAGTGTTTCTATACACCCTCACCAATACTGTGTATCGATCTCTACTAATTTGAATTTGTAATGCCTTCTTTTTGTTAAGTTTAATTTTGTGTTGCTGTAATTTTGGGAGGGCTTGAATATAATTCATATCTCTTTGTATACTTAAAAGCCATGTATCTGTGGTCTGCTTGCACATGATTTTTCCATTTGAAAGAGCATATATATTAAGAGGGCTGGCCCACACTGGCCTGGCTCAGCAGGGCTACCCTCCACAGGGCTTGTCTGGGACTCCCTCCCAGCTCCCCCATCTCCCTTGTCTCTGTGGTCTCTTGTCTCTATGCTGCTCTGGCAGTTACAGAAGCCCCAGAGTGCACCCATCCACTTGCCCTGATAAGTGAAAGCTGACTGCACAATTCTATATTATCTATGGCTTTTCTTCCAGCTACAAGAAATATTTTATTCCTCTTCACCCTGGGAGTTGATGTGAGCCAAGTGTCTTCTCAATTTTATAGTACAACAAATGGAGATGTGAAGTCCTATAATTGGCTGTCTGAGCACCTAGTGAGACAACTGCTGAGTCTAAGTGTATAAGATGTTTGACTGTGGTGATCACATCAGCCACAAACTGGCCCATTTGGGTGCAGAGGCAGCATGATTGGGTGGAACACCGTGCTAGGAGCTCTAAGATACGTGCGATCTGTTTCTAGCTCTAACATGGATTTGCTGAGAAAGACTGGGCAGGGTACCCTCTGCCTCTGGGAGTCAGTCTCGTCATCTGAATGCCTTCAGAATACAGTGAGGATCTAATACCTATGGAAGGAGAGGGAGGAGGAAGGAGGTTTGTGTAGAAAGAGTCTTGGCCTGTAGAGTAAATCTGAGAAAGTCTCAGTAGTGTTGATGGGTAGCTCCAAAGTAGAGATCACTTATTAGAGGATCATATGTCAGACAGAAACTGGAAGGTCCTAGTACCCCTGTCGTGTCCAACTGTGAGCTGGGAGCATCCCAGGGAGACTTGGCCTTGGTTTGAGCAATGGAGTGCATCCCTAAGGCCCTGCAACTGGAGGTGTCAGCTGCTTGCACTCTTCTTGGCAGACTCACTTGAGATCTGGGCAGTGTACCTCCATGGCTGCCACAACTGGTTTGTTTGGGTGGTTTCAGTCAGAACTGCAGGATTATTCTAAGCCCTTTTAAAAAGCATTGCAGATCTGAGGGCTTAATTACTACAGGATAAAGCAATATTATACCCCTCTCCTCCAAATATTTCTTCATCTATTAAATTATTAAAGTATGTGCTGGAGACAATCTGTTCTTTCTTACTGTGGAATATTTAAAAATATATTTCCTTTATTGTATGTATAATCTGTACAATTTGATACTCATCTGGACATAGGAGTGGGGCCAAGTATAAGAACAATGAAAAAAACCTCATATTCTTAGGTGTTTGTGGGAAGAGACACAATAAACACAGATTTGACAAGAGAAAATAGGCATGTGAAATCTTCAGTAACAGCTCACGTTAGTCCACGTCCTCTGAGAAGATGTTGAGATTGGATTAAATATGCAAGGATTTTATTAGGGAATAGGTCTGTGAGAGAAAGTGGAGAGGGAGTGGGTAAAGGCTAGGACAGCTGCCAGATTTCCATGCAAGTCTGACCCCAAGTGAAGGAGTGGGGAGGGAGGTTCTGCAAGACCATAGGGAAGTTCTTGTGCCCAAGTCACATGTTAGAGGAATTCTGCATCTCCTAGGACTGGCCCTGCCTTAGATTCTCTGCCACACTCAGTAACTAGCAGGGAGTAGCTCATGGAAGTGTGGACTCGGCACGAATGTGTCCATGGCTTTGAGCACGCAGCAGCTGGGTCCCTTGATCAGTTACACTCCCTGTAGGCAGAGGGCTGAAAGGAGCATTCTCATGCCTGCTACATGCCCTAATTTATGCTGTCTCATCTGACAATACTCTCCATGACTTTGTCCTGGTGTATGAGAGGTCATGTCACTTTGTTGGGAATGGCTGAAATTTAGGGATGACTGTGTAATACTGTCCTTGTGGAAGAAGTTTCTTGAGATCTATAGGTTCTTCAGATCTTGATAATATACATTTTTAAGCGAGGCTTAAAGTGCCTATCAAAGAGCCCTATCCCTTCTCCAGCTCTGTTGCTTTATGAGAATAATAAAATGTCACAAGTTACCACAAGTTGGACCTGTCCTGGTATTCCTTGAATTATTCCAGGACTCCAAAAGTCCACTTTTGGTGCTTCATAGCTCATGCCCACTTCTATTTTCAGCCCTAACTGTGGGGGATGGTTCTGTGGAAGCTGAGATTCACTTGGCAGCATCCTACCTGAAGCACAGAAGTGTAGAGTTCTTTTCTACTTTCTGTCTTCAGGGTCTTTCTGAGCTGCCACAGTCTGCTTGGCATATGCAAAGCCTTTCTGGGAATGTCAGGGAGTTAATGCCCCTGAGGTTAATCCTTAACCAGCAGAGATTGGGATTCTGTGGAAGAATGCCCCCGCCCTTTGTCCTTCCAATGGGTAGTTTTGGGAGGCATTCTGTTCTCATATCTGGAGCTCCCAGAGGAATCAAGCCCTTTGGCCAACAACTGTGACCCCAATTATATACCCTTCTTCCCTAACCTACATTTTCTCATTCCTCTCTTCCTTTCTTCAATCATCTGTGACTGTCTCTAAATAATTCACCTGTACCCAAGTCGTTGTCTTAGGCTCTGATTTCAGGGGAACCAAAACAGGGCCCAGAGCCCACAAAAACCTGAAAATGTCCTGTTAAGACATTTCTATGAATCATGAGTGAAGAGAGGGGAACTTTTCTCCTTTCTGCTAATGCTTTTTCCCTACTTCTCTTAAATGATGTGGTGGATTATGGTACCTTGTTCGGAGTGGCCTGAAATTGCCAATATGAGGGTGGTTGGTGCAAAGAGACAAAGGGAGATTAGGCAAAACCCCATGATTCCCAGGTGACTACCATATATAAGGTGGGCTAGATATTGCTGCTTCCTTGTATCTAAATGAATATTCTCTTCTCTTGGCTTTTCTTTGGCAAGGCCCAGCCTGGAACCATTTCCTCCTCTATAGATTCCACATAAAAATCAGAGTCTAAACTATGGAGCTACTGTGGGCATCAAGGTTGTGTTGCTCCCAGTAATTGCTGGGTACCCTCAGATATTTTGCTTCTTGACTATTTGCTTAGACTGGTGATTCTGACTTTTATTCATATAATTCTGACTTTTATTCACGTCTCCTTGGTTCTGCATTCAACAAGTCCAAAAATGACCCAATCATTGAAGTTCATTTTTTAAAATTAAAAAAAAATAGCATTTTAACCATTTTTAAGTGTGCCATTTAGTGGCATTAATTACATTTACATTCTCATCCATCCACAAAATTCTTTTTGAATTGTAAAACAAAAACTCTATGCCCATTGAACACGAACTTCTCATTTCCTCCTCCCGCAGACCCTGGAAACCACCATTCTACTTTCTGTCTTTATGAAACTGACTATTCTAGGTATCTCATGTAAGTAGAATCACACATTATTTGTCTTTTTTTGTGACTGGCTTATTTCATTTGGCTTAGTGTCCTCAAGGTTTATCAATGTTGTGACATATTTTAGAATTTTCTTCCTTTCCATGGCTGAATAATATTCCACTGTATGTATGTACTACATTTTGTCTATCCATACATTTGCTGATGGACATGTGGTTTGCTTCTACCTTTTAGCTGTTGCAAGTAATGCTGCTGTGCACATGGGTGTATAAGGCTCATTTTTGATGCCATTTCCTCCAGGAAGTTTCCCTATGTGATTATTTTGTCTTTGTTAGATGGTGAGCAATGGTGTGGCAGTGTCTCGTTCATATTTCTATCCCATTGACCAGAAGACCTATCACATATAGGGCACTTAAGTCAGTGACTTCAACAGTCAATGGATTTTGAATCTATTATTTTCCCCAAAGCCTAAGGGATACTGAATTCCCTTAGAAGTTTGCCTGTAGCATTCCATTCTACTTTACACAGTAGTGAGCTATAATATTCTCTATCCAACCCTGAACTCCTTGAGTTGAGAGATGTCCAATTAATGTTTTCTGAATAAAGGGATGTTTGTCTCTGTCTGTGGTCCTTGGCCACATGGTATCTCCAGCCTATTACCCTCTCACCTTTCTCTGACATCTGTATCTCTTCTGAACACCTGATGAATTGAAAAGTCCTCCTGGACTTAGTGTCTCTTGCTGCACTCTGCAAATAATTTCTGCCTAAAGTCTTGGCCTGACCTTAGAAATTCTGACTCATACTTACAATTAGGCTCTATTAATGAATCATCCTCATCTACTGACAATAAAGAGCAGGTTTGTGAAGGAATTAAATGAGTTGGTATATGGAAAACACCTAGCAGAGGACTTGGCTCATGCAAGTGCACAGTAAATGGTTATTTTTATTAAGCATAATTTATTATATACAATTATATATTATAATCATAAATATGTGTGTATACATATATAATCTTTTTACTCCTTAGACTCTTCTTACTTCAAAAAATTAAGGTGTATGACATTGAAAGTTACATATATAAAAGATTATTGAAGTAAGACTAACACATCAAGAGTAATGTTTTGGAGATAGGGAGATTGTAATGTCTCAATCCTAGGCTAAGGATAGTTGTAATACTTCAGCATTAAATTTAGCGCTGAGCAACAAAAAAAAGAGAAAGAAAAAAAAAACGAAAAAAGAAACATGTCTATTATCTCTTTCTCTCATATTTCATGGAACAGAAGGAAAAAGATAGCCACCTTCATGTCTGAGTAATGAATCATAGTGGGGAAACTGTTCACTTCTCTTGATGTTTGCTGACCAGCATGAAGTGAGAGCAAGGGAAAAAGAGATTGCAGATGGATGCTGGATGCTGGCTTCTGTTTTATACTTGTTGGAAAGAAGTTAAGGTAGAATAAGAGAAATAATCTCTGTTTTTGGGTCAGAGTATAACTGTTTCCTTCAGAGTGGTTATGGGCCCCATAAGCTCAGAAGACCAAAGATACTGCCCAGGTGAAAGAGTTACGAGGCTGATAAAAATGATATATGCATGAGCAGATAATGCTGTTTTGGGTAAGGCCTCAGAGCTGACATAAGCTTCTTGGCTTAATTGGCTGGACAACTTTCCTTGGTCTCTAATATCAGTACTTGGTTCACACATTCACCTTCCCGATATGTTTTCCTATGAAGTGTTGCATAGGTTTGAAGTTGTGTCTGATACAATCAGATTAAGAAGTTTGTATCATTGAGGATGTCAGAATACCTTCCTTATACTTATCCAATAAATATTGCTACAAGCACTCCTTGGGACCCTTTCTCACTATGCCCCCAACCTGGGGACTGAGAGAATTATACCATCACTGCCACCAACTCCAAGATTACATGTGTGATCTCAGTCTTACCTCTTCTGCTTCCATCATGATTAGTGCCTGAGAATTTCACTATTAGAACATGACAGCATTAGCTTAATTCAGGAGTCTGCAAACATTTTCTACCAAGGTCCAAACAGTAAATATTTTAGGCTTTACAGGCCATAAAATCTCTCTTGAAATTACTCTACTCTGCCTTGTAGCACAGAAATAGCCAGAAACATGTAAACAAACGGACTTGATTGTGTTCCAAGAAAACTTTACTTATGGGCACTGATATTTGAATTTCATGTAATTTTATATAATGTCACAAAACATTATTCTGCCTTTGATTTTTCCCTCCAAACCATTTAAAAATGAAAATACCATTCTAAGCTCGGGTCATACAAAAACAAGTGGTAGGCCAGGTTCAGCTCACAAGCCATGTTTTGCTGACTCTTGGCTTAATTCAAATATGAATCTCTTCATGTGGAATCAGGCTTTAAACTATTATCTGTCACTGGAATTTCCTTGTGAAAGAAAGATCTGCATGTTTTTACAGAGGGCAGGAGTCAGGACATATCTTAAGTGTGGGGAATTTTTGGGACCACCAGAGCCCTGAAGTACAGAAATCCCAGGAAAGAGGATTGAAGTTAAGGTATAGTGGAAAGAATTTTGGCCTTGGAATAAAAGATCTTGATTTAAATCCCAACTCAGCCACTTCCTAGCTGCGTGGTCTGGGACCAGTTATTTGATCTCTCTGAGCTTGTTTCCTCACCTGTAACAAAGGGGGAGTATTCTTACAGGATGGCTGTGAAGATTGGAAGAGATTGAGCACTTAGCCATGGTGTCCCCAGGGTCCAACACTCTACCTGGCACATAGTGGTTCTGTGTCCCACATGACTGTTCTTGGCATCCCATGTAACCGTTGTTGGTGTCCCAAATAACTATTGTTGGTGGCCCACATAACTATTGGTGGTGTCACATGTAACTTGGGCTGATGCTCATCGTGACTTGTTTTTGCTTAAAACCCTTTTCCAGGGATGGGAAAGGAAGTTGGACAAACTGCCCACTAGGGGCAGTCCTAGGGTGTCCACTAAGGAGCAGGGAGGTCATCTCTGATTAGGATTAGTGAGCATAGCCAGGAATGTAGGGGAAGACTGGGGAGGAGGATGGAGACTGAGGCAAGGTCTGTGCCAGTAAGGCCAAGAGAGCAGAGTGACAGGACCAGGAGCCAGGGAGGAGTACAGCAGGAACTGGGCCAGCCACAGGAGAGACAGAAGCAGGTTCAGGGCAGATCAGGGGGAAGGAGGACTCAAGTGGATGTGGGGGGCTTAGGAGCAGCATGCCAGGATCACCAGCATTCCCAGCTGAAAGCCCAATTAGCAGGGACCAGTGTGCAAAGGCCATCACTTGGTGAGCAGCCAGGGGCTCTTTGCTCAGTTTCATCCAGTGGCAGGATTTCATTAAGGCATCCCTAGCACTCAAAATATCACCTGTTACTAGCACTTTGTACATCAATACAAATTTGATGTTAAATGAATGAAGGGCTGAGACACATAATGGCCGTTATGGTTAAATTCCTTTGGTTATAAGAGGCAGAGACTCTTACATTGCACTTACATTGTTCAAGGTAAGTGGGCTTTACTGTAAAGATACAGGACAAAAAAAAAAAAAAAGATACAGGACAGTGCTGTTCTGTAGAACTTTCTGCAGAAGTGCGTGATGGAAATGTTTACCTGCACTGTCTAGTGTGGTAGCCGTTAGCTATCCAGTGTGGTAAGCCATTAGCCATCATGACTATTGAGCACTTGAAATGTGGCTAGTGTGACATTTACATTTAAATAGCTAATGATTACTATACTGAACAGTACAGATGTATATTTCAAGGAACATTTTGAACAAATGTTCTTTGTGCACTGTCCATTACCAGTTGACAGCTTCCTTCTGTGTTTCTATTTCCAATTCCTGAAACAGAGGGAAAGAATTTAACTGGTCCAGCTCGTCTTTACATAGCCTCAGGATTGACTACCTTTGGGTCAGGTTCTCCAGCCCAGTTTGGCTAGAGATAGGGGTGGGGCCTCCAGTATGCATATAGTCCCTGAGGCAGCAGGACTGTCGGGGAGAAGACCCCCTTAGGAGGGGCCTGGGGAAGTCTGTGGGTGGAGTCAGCAGTGATAGACATTGCTAGTAGAGACAGAGCTCCTGCAGATCTCCAGAGGACAAAAGAGTTTACAAAGTGGTAGATTGCAACTCATTCCTTCATTTAACCACTGTTTTATTGAGCAGCCACTATGGGCCCAGCAGAATGCTAGACTCTAGGGATGCCATGATAAGTGAGACAACTGTGACCATTTTATTATCAAGCTCATGGATTAGCAAGAAAATCAGAAGATGAAATAAATGTTAACAAATAAAGTGTGTTGGATGCCATGATGGTGGAGCAGGGAGTGCCTAAGGAATATAAAGCAAGAGATCCTAAGTCAGTTTGGAGAGTTCAGGAAAGACTTCTGGAAGGCAAAGAGACAAGCATTTGTCAGGAAATAAGGAGGGAGGGGAAAGAGTAGGCAAAGGCCTAGAAGGGAGAGAATACATATTTGTAAAAACTGAAACAGGTTCAGTGAGACTACATTGCATGTTAAGAGAGTGTGGTTCCTGATCCTGTAAGTTTGGTAAATGTTGCCATTTATTGCAGCCTCTTGTAGATTCTCAGTGTGTATTAGCTTAGTAGAGGCTCAGAGAAGTCCTCCATAAAGAAATCTTAATCCTGTTTTATTAAGCATTTATAAAATTTACTTAACCATGCAACCCTCTCCTCTTGACCTAATCTCCTCTTAGCATCAGGCAGAACTAGTGTTCTGTGGAACATATGTTGAGAAACCATGATCTTGATATTTCAGTTGTGTCCAGTAGAAAGAGATTATATGACATAGATCTTGCTACCCAATCACATTTTTTCTGGGCCTGAAAATAAATGTGGATCTTTCAGCCTGAATGCTTCTTGGCACACCTAGAACCAGATTCATTAGCCTGTGCAGTTGGCTTTGTTCACTTAGCATGGTGTTTTCAAGTGTCATCCATGTTGTAGCATGCATCAGTACTTCATTCCTTTTTATGGCTGGACCACATCTTGTTTATCCATTCATCAGTTGATGGACATTTGTGTTGTTGATGGACCTTTTGGTTATTATATATAATGCTGCTATGAATATTTATGTACAAGTATTCATTTGAACACCTGTTTCTAATTCCTTCAGTATATAGTAGGAGTGGAATTGCTAGGTCATGTGTTAACTCTGTGTTTAATATTTTGAGGAACTGCCAGACCATTTTCCACAGTGGCTGTCGGCTGTACCATTTTGCATTCCTACCAGCAATGTCCCATTGTTTCTTTGATTTACCATTATTTCCACCTACCAGCTCACTTATAAACAAGTAAATGAACCTTATGGTTTATTATTGATTCATATTTACAAAGGAAAGGGAAACCTTTGAAAATTTTCCTTTGAAAAATTAGTGGCACATGTTGAGATAATTGTGTTTCATCCAAAACAAAAAATTAAAACAAAAAGGATATGGTGGGGAGGCAGTGAATGTTAGCAGTTATTATGAAACTCACCTAGACTGTAAACCCCTCGAAGTCAAGGACTAAACCTTATTTATTCAGGTTTCCTTCATGGGGCTTGGCAAGAGACTTAGCATGAACATGCATTTGTCATTCTTCCGTTTGTTCACTCAATACTCGATGGAGGGTTATGGTGTATGCTCATTTCTAATGGTGCACAATTACAAAAAGAGAAAAGTAATTTAAATGCCATAGTGAGTCTACCATTCTACTCAATGAAGGTCGGCACACAGGTAATAGATGCACTCAAGCCTGAAACAGTGGATGCAGGCTTAAAACCCATGGAAATTATTTAGGAATAATTTTAAGGGCTTGTCTCCCTTTGACAAAAGAGGGAGATACATGATTCAGGTGGCCAGCTAAGTGGGTGGTGATGGCATTGTTGACAAAGAAATAGAGGAATTAACTGGGGACCAAGAGAAGCTTTGGGCACAGAGTATGAGGGGAACTTATGGGCTTAAAATCAGAATACATTTGTGGGAGATTTAGGAATTTTAAAGAGTAAGTTTGGTTCTTTGTCATTTTTGCTCTTAACCTGACAGCCCCGTGAGCCATTCAAGTGCTGGAACCTGGCAGAAGGTGACAGAAGACAAAATCTCTATCTTCTGGGCTCAGGATCTAATGTGGAAGGCAACAAAGTCAAATATGAATTAGAAAACCACACAAACAAGGCAGAGATAGGGGTGTGCACAGGGTTGCAGTAGCACAGAGCAGGGAGCTCCTGAATGTGAGGTCAAGTGTATTAATCTCCCATGGCTGCTGTAACACATTATCACAAACTTCGTGGCTTAAAACAACAGAAATTTATTCTCTCACAGTTCTGGAGGCCAGAAGTTTGAAATCAAGATGTCAGCAGGGCCACACTCCCTCCAAAGTTTCTAGGGGAGGATCCTTCCTTGCCTCTCCCAGCTTCTGGTGGCATCTGGCATTCCTTGGTTTGTGGCTATATCACTCCAATCTCATGGCTTCTTTCCTCCTTCTCCTTGTGTCTCTCTTCTGTGTGTCTCTTATAAGTGCACTTGTCATTGGATTTAGGGACCACTCAGATGATCTCATCTCAAGATCTTTAACTTAATTACATTTGCAAGTCCTTTTTTTCAAATAAGGTTACAGTCACAGATTCGGTGGGTGTTGGGATGTAGACATCTTTTTGGGGGCTACCATTGAATTCACTACATTAGAGAAGTCTCCTTGTAAAACAGTTGAGCTAAATCCTGAAGGAATTATCTAGGTGAAAGGGTAGAGAAAATTGTTCCAGAAAGGGGGGTCAGCATGTGCAAAGGTCCTGTTGGAAGAGATTCTACAGTCATTCATGTATACCATGAGAACTCCTGGAGGGAGTGTAGGACACGTGCGTGCGTGCGTGTGTGTGTGTGTGTGTGTGTGTGTATGTGTGTGTGTGTGTGTGTGTGTGGGTAGCATAGTGTGGAGTGAGGAGAAGGGAGCAGTTTTGAGCTAGAGTGGTAGACAAGACCCAGATCCCAGATGGTCTGGATGACATGATAAAGAGAGAATGGAAAAACTAGTAAAGAATTTTAAACAGGGAGGTGATATGAGCTGATTGGCATTTTAGAACGATCACTTTGGGTGTTTTGTGGAGGGCGGGATGCAGCAAGTCTGGTGATAGAGAAACTAGTTAGCAAAACTTCTGCTCAGTAAATTCGAGTTGGCTTGAGTCCGCTCTCTCCTTACTTCACAGATTTTATTTTCCTACATTAGCTTGTGATTTTGCTGGGCTGTTGGATGCAATTTAACACGCTAAGCCAATCTATTTACTTGTAATGCTCATCACTAATAGAAAACAAGATGCTGGCCTCACAAGGGAAGCTGGCCCCGCTCAGTTGACAAAGTCCCTTGCATTGATGATGAAAGATTGTAAATGGATTGAGCAGGTTGATGGTGTCAGTTCCAATTTGTTGAGCCACCAAATCATGTTGTCAACAATTAGCATCTACAAAATATGAACACACATACATCACCCTTTCAGTAAAAGACTGAGGAACTCTGGTTATTGCTCTGGATCAGACACAACTTCCCCCTTACCGCTGCTTTGTAGTTGCTGCTGAAATTAAGGCTTGAATGATTTAAAAATATTTACTGAGACTCTTCTAGGTATCAGTGATACCTGGGATTTAGCAGAGAACCAAATAAACAGCCTGTGCTTTCAGAGAGCTCACAATCTAGAGAGAGGAACAGACAAGCAGATCATGACAAGCAATGGGGGTGGTGCTAGAGGAGAGGGGGGGTTCTATGTATCCCCTACATGCCCATAACAGGGCAAAAAAGAGGAGGGCTGAGGAGGTTCTATGTGTTTTGGCTCCATGCTATAGTGCTAGGCTCTGGCTTGAAATTGTCTTGTTCAGTGGTGGGAGCGCACTGGTTTTTGGTGACATTCTGGGTGTAAAGCTCTCTTCTGAGTGAATTCCTTAAGTGTCCTTCCTGTGTTCTATCCCCTCGTCCTCTCCTCTGGGCATTAGCACCCTCACTACTCACGCCCTCCAATGGGATTAGATCCCTCCCTGGCCCCAGGGATCTCTTACAGTGTGGACTTGCATTTCTCAAGGTCTGTTTATTCATCTATTCACTCTGCAAACATGTACTGGCTGCTGACTGCTTATAATGTCCTGGAGGAGCTTGTGGGATTAATAATGATACAAATTAGATGAGAGTCCTGCCTTTAAGATGCTTGTGTGCATGTCAACCACTCAAAGCAACGGTAGCCTGTGGATGGGGTGGTGATAAGCAGGTGAGATTTCACTGGCAGAGGCATTGCTGTCATTGGGAGGGGCTGGGTTGGTGGATATGGCAGTGGTGGGAAAAGCGGGGCGGGAGGAGAAAAGATTGAAGCTGAACTTTGAAGGGTTTGACTAGGTAGAGTCATGTTTACCCCGATCCACTCCAGCCAGGCAAGATCCTGGTCTGGAATCAGATGTCTGTGTTCAGATTCCAGACCCAACCCATGCTAGCTGTGAGAACTTGTGCAACGGTCCCCACCTGCTAGGCCCCAGTTTCCTCATCTGTGAGATGGCATACACATAGCTCTGCCTTCCTGGGGACACCTGGAGATTTGGCCAGCTGCATGTGATGCTCTGGGCACAGTGCCCAGCATGAGATAAGCTCTCAATCGATACCAGCTGCTACTGCCATTAGCCAATCCTTGTGAGAGAAGGGGCTTTCCTGAAACCGGTGGCTTTATAGGACCATAAATTAAGGAGACTGGAAGGGAGGGCTTGACCATTTCTCTGAGTTGCAAACTTGCCTTGTAGCAAGGAGGAGGAAAAGGTGAGCCAGTCCAGTGTTCAAAACACTATTAAAGGTTCTTTATTCTTTCCTGGATCTAGGGCTGAGTTTTCTACCTGTTATGAAAACATGGCCTAGAATATCTCTAGCCAAGCAGTCTAGAGCCCATTGGAACTGTCGAAACTGGGATTGGAACATAAATATGAAATGACAGGCAGCTTCATGTGCTGTTATTAAACTTCACAGCTAGAATTTTTAAAAGCAAATTATCATGTAAAAATATTCTTGTTATATTAAACTGGAAATGAAAATAACTTATTTATTTGCTTAGATCAAATCGTTGGAAGCAAAGTTAGGCTGTATTTTTTTCCCTGACAAATGCTTTGATACGTTTCTTTAACTAAATAGTTTAAATATGAATATTAGTTAAGATGCATCAGGCACAGTGGGGCTGTCAGCCTCCTAAGGATTGTATCCTTTCAAATGGGTCAATGACTAGAGATTTAAAACGAGAGTCAGAGGATTTAATGTTTTTGGCATTCAACTAAGAGAATAGTGTGCTCACAGATAGTAGGGGTATGCCATAGGTGATTGATAAACAGGCTTATTTATGGCAACTTAGGTACCCCTTAATGTGCTGTAGTCTTCGGAAGCACCAGTGGGTGTTATCAGGGCTTGGGACCCACCTCGATGGCCACCAGATGTCACTATTGAGTCACAGAAGCACAGCCTGAGGTGCTTAGAATCCTGACGGGGGAGGATGTTTTTGGGAAACTTTACCTGGCCAAACAGCTCATTCTTTATATTAAATGTCTGCTGAGCTCAGGATCCCAGGGCAAGTTTAGTTGAAGACAGGAGAGTACTTTAGAGTATGAAAGAAAATTAGGGCAGTAGGGAAAAAAATGAAGTATTTGTTCTTTCTGTCTTTTGGAAATTCTCCTTGTCACTCAATCACTCTTGCATGCCTTGTCTCTCCCATTCCCAACCCAGAGCTAGGCAGTAAATGCACGGAACCCAGAATTACAGAACATCAGAGCTGGAAGGGCTCATAGGGGTCAGCTAGCACAATGCCCCAACTCAAGTGCAAGGGTGCCAAGAAGAGAATGAGTTGTTCACAGTTAGCTTTAGGCTGAGACTCTCTCATAAAATTATTAAATAAAGGTATAGGGCAATGGTTCTCAAAGTGTGGTTCCCAGACCAGCAGCATTAGTATCACCTGGGAATTTGTTAGAAAAGAAAATTCTTGGCCTCCACCCCAGACCTAGTGAATCAGAAAGGCTGGGTTGGGGCTTAGTAATCTGTGGTTTAAAGCCCTCCAAAAAATTCCAACTTAACAGAAGTAAAAGATCTTGTGATAATAGAGGTAGGAAGGCTTTATTTGCTACTTCCTTATGCTGTAAGCATCTCTTCAGGCTCTGGGCTCTGGAGAGTGTAGATAATTCACAGCTTTTCATTGGAGCTTGACTTCATCTACACATTCCCTGGGAAAAGTATCTCCCTTTTAGACATGTCTATGTTGGGTTGAGGTATCAAGATACTTGTCCTATATGGTCCCCATTTTTTTGGGCTCCAACTTCCAGCCGTTGGGTGCATTCACTTAGGATGCTTCCTGGTGACTCCATTTTAGCCCTAGTCTTCCCTCTCCCCTCCTCCACTCTCTTATCTCTCCTAAACTTGTTTCTTTTTGTATTTCACTTTTCTTCTCCATTACGGGAGAGAGAACTTAGTGCTATCCAGCATCAAGTATGTGCCAGGTGCATCACATAGTCTTGGAGTTCTCACAAAAAACCTGGAGAAGACAGTTTGGCCATCACCACATTTTTTTTTTTTTAGGCCAGGAAATGCCCAAGGTCACACTAATAAGGATATGTGTGCACAGGGAAGATTTCAATGGCCCTACTTCAAGTATGGGGCCATACTTCCTTCCCAGGCTCTCTTTGCCTTTTTAATAGGCCTTCAAGCCCCAAGAGGGAAGCCAAGTAAGAATTTCAGATTTATCTGCCTGGAACTGAGGACAAAGACTTCTAGTGGGTAGGGAGTTGGAAGAAGGGTCACCTTGTGATTGCCTACAAGGCACTCTTCCAAGAGACAGCCCATCTTCTGTGCTTGCAAAATGAATAGATCCTGAGTCTGGTCTCACATGGAAAGAAATATTCCTTAGCTTTAGTCGTCGCTTTGTGGTGTCACTTTCCAGGACTGCCTGCTCCTCTTTACCATGCATTCCTCTGAGGTTGAACCTCAAATTCGAGTAATCAAAGATCTCTGCTCCATGAGGTTAGACTGGCTTTGCAAATGCCAATGTCCTCCTATTTCCTCTTGTTTGTATATAGGTAGAAAATACCCATTTATCTCATTTTGCTACACTAGTTCTTAGGAAAGGCCTGATCCAAATCATGTTTTGGTGCATACTAGGAAAATACTATTTAACCCTTTTTTTTTTTTTTTTGCCTTTTCAGTGTCTATTTCTTACAGCAAGATACAGAGGGATTGCATTGAAGTTGCCATGAAGATAAAGGTAAGCACACATTAATGACTTCTAGCATCTTCTGTCATTAGCTTTTCCTCCCTAGAAAACACCACATCTTTAGAGTATTAGAACATTTATGTTGTTTTATGCTTCATCTCATTTTTAGGCTTTCCCTTTTCTTTCCAAGCTATTTCTTTGTGATATAAGATTTAATTCTGCTTTTTCATTTTTGAGTGAGAATTTCATTTCCCTTTATGTTTAGGCATTTGCTCAGCCTAACTTATCAGTATGGTTTATTCTGCTGGGAGAAACTGAGTGTTTATGAGAACATTGTTCCTCTTTCCTTTTTCTTGTTATTCAAGTGTGAGCTTTGGAGTCAGGCATTCCTGGGTTTACATCTTGGTTTTGCTTCTTACTGGGTTATATGAACTTGGTTGAGTAACTTCACCTCTCTGTCTCAGCTGAATTGAGCCATGCTTAGGAATGCAGAGATGCAGACTGCTGGGCTACAGAGTCCTGGTGATGCCCCAGAGTCACGGCTGGGCTTTGTTGTGAGTGACACAGGGGAGTGGGCTCAGATTTTCCCTAGGAAACTGGCATCTGAGGGGTTGAGGGCAGTTGTCCTGGGGTACATCAGAAGTGATGGTAACCAGGTGGAGAAATGCTGCCTCTGTCATGTGAGATTCTTTCAGGGCCCAGCCATTTCCTTCCTCTCCAGTTCTCCAATGTGGACCCTATCAAATTCCATTCTTGCCCCATCCCCTCTCCATCCATCTTGGATGAGCAACCCTTGATGGACAGGGAGAACAATTGGTTAGACTTGAGGTACCTTGAGTGTTGTGCTCAGTAAAGTGCTCACTTTTTTTGATTGCCTTCAAGTGGAGTCATGACAAAATCAACCTGAAAACACATAATGAATACCCTTTTATTACAAGATCCTTTCAGCTGGAAAGTACTGTCAGCTAAAAACACCATGTTGAGTCTTGCTGTTCTCTCACCAGACTGTACATTTGAATGTATTCATCTCACTGTTTCCCTTTCTGAACATAGTGGTAGGTGCCTAATAAATGTTGGTTGGTTGTCTGGTTAATCACTCAGCTTATGTGATCTCGGACAGGTCACTTAACTTCCTCTGAGTCCATTTTTCCATTTTTAGAAGGTTGACAATTACCCCTGAGTCTTAGGTTGTACTCTTCAAGAGTGGTGCTGACATGTGGCCTTAAGTTTGAGTAACTTACTAAGAAAATGCTGGGGTGGGTGAGTGCAGTAAAAGAAGAAGAGAAAGCAGAGCAAGGATGTGATCCCAGGCAAAGTCCTACAGAGGCCAGCTCCAGCCTAACCCCACAGGGGAACTCTGGAGTGGGGTTATGCCTCATATTTGCTCATATCTGGGGCCCAGTTGGGCAAAGTGGTCTCTAATAGCCTGAGGGGTACTCTCCAAAATAGAGCTGCAAGTTGGAAATGGAAGCACAAAGTCTGGCTGTAAGAGGAGATTGGGTGGTGTGCTGATACTATCCTTGACATTCTACGTCATCTACATTTCTGAAGAGTTATTATTATCAGATGAGAAAATATGTGGAAATGCTTGAAAACTGTAATGTTCCATTCTAAAGTAAATGATGGTTTTTATATTTGATATGTTAAAAAAAAAGAGTCTTGTGCATCTAGGAAGACCCAGAAAAAGAATGCTCATGTTAACTGTATATTCTGGTACACAAAGAGTCACCCTTAGATAAAATTTCATGTCCTTCGAGAACCAGTAATCCAACACCAGTTTTCAAAGAATTGTAATTTAAATTAACACTGCAACTACAGGCAAGACAATTTAATCTCTGTTTGATGTTTCAGAAGGCATTTCCCAATCTTGTAGGGCCTCAGGGTCGTGATTATCATTGCACAGTTGACGTGCAGAACTGCAGTTAACAAACTGGGTTAGGGGAGTGAGAAAAATGGCATTTTGTTATGGGAGAGGTGCTGGCTGTTGCTGTATTTACAAATGGCTAAACACTGGAGTGTTGACAATTTGCAGGCTCAAAGCTTTGATTTTCCTTTAATTATTTGGCTGAGATGGACCAAGATGGGGATGCGTACCTGAGTTAATTAGATAATCTCAGTTATAAAGACATGGGCTCTGTGACATAGTTAAATAGAATTTTGCTTGGCAGTTTCTCACAGTGTCACAAACAAAAGTCTTGGGGTACTTATACCCTAACACATGCACTGCCTTTTCTATCATGCAATGATTATATTTGAATTGTCATGTGAGTTGTCATTGTACATCATGCAGGGAACATGCAATTCCCCTGGACTAGGATGTCTGAGGAACTTATGCATTGCCAACTCTGCCTTCGTTATTCAAAATACTCTTTCCCTCCCACTACCACCCACTTCGAAATCACATTATTGATGCATTTTGAGATCCTGCCACATCTCTTATATTATAATAGGGATATATGAGGATGCAAGAAAAAGACCCCAAATCTGGGGAAATTATGAAGGGGAGAAGAGAAGGAATCTTATCTGGAGCCATTTAATAATGAGAAGCAGAGAAGTGACAAGGAAAGGGAAGACCCAATCTTGGGCCCATTTACATTTCATGAAGATCAGAGACACTATTGCAGAATATTCTTAAATTTTCCTCATGCTTATTTTCATTATTTTCTTTCTTTCTCCTTTTGTTGTCATAAGGGCTGGCAGTAAAAGCATTGCATTCTTTCAACTATTCATGTGACATTTGTCACACAGTTTCTGTGGGCCAGGGACTGTGCTGGGCTCTGGGGCCATAAAGATGACTCAGACATAGCCCTGTCTTCAAGGCTCTGGAGGAGTCAGAATTGAGAGAGGGAAATGAATGCATCTATACCCAAGAACAATAAGCTTTGCTTATCAGAGGGAAAAGCCAAGGACCATGAGAACATAGAGGAGGGGGAAAGAATGAAAGAGACTGAGGGATTATTTTGTTGTATAGCAACCCTGATGATTGCAGACCCCAGGCTAAGAAAAGAGGGAGCAAATGGGAAGAAGAGACAGAGTCAGCTGACTCCTAAAAGTACCTGAAATGTTCCAAGAACAGAAACACAGGTCCAGCTGTTGCCCATGAAAGAACCAATGTTCTATCTTGCAGAAATCCCTGATGGGATTATGCAATTTAAAGAGGTACAGCCATTCTAGTGAGAGACTGAATATACAGACAATGCCCATGACCAGACCATATATAAAAACGAACTTTTACCCCCAACTTTTGCAGCAATTGGCCTAAAACACCCGGGACTTGATCAATGGCTGCCAGCTTCCCTAATTTTACCTGTTTCCAACTTAAGTCCAACCAGAAAAAGTCAGATCTGCTTCCCTAACCAACTACATAGGATGTCTGCTTCCGGTTAGCCCTCTTATGCTTCTGTTTTTCAACAGCTGCCAATCAGGGCATACTTGTCAATCGGCCTTCTCTTTTCTGCTATGAAGCTTTCCCTCTTCCTTGCCTGCCTAGGTGTCTCTGCCATATCCAAGTAATGGTGGCTGCTTTCCTTGCTATAGCAAGCTCTGAATAAATAGGCTCTGCTTGTTCTCATTTGAGTAGTTTATTTCCACAGTTTTTGATAAAGGATGTATTGAAACATGAACACAAGTGCTGACGCCCACTAACCACTCAATAAATGCTATTCTTTCCTGGTAGAGCACCCCCGTACATTACCAGCAACATGCCTGGGGAGCGCCAGCTTCTACTGCAAGTCACCAGCCACCTGGCTTACAATGGACTGGACCTTTATAAAATCTGTTGTACTCATGCTAGGGAAGGATGTATGCAGCCCTGAGTGGTCTGGAGAGTTTGATGGGATGGGGGTGAGCTGCAGAGGTGGGGCAGGACCGCGCTTTGAGTCAACAGCTCAAAGACTCATTTGAAAGCTGTGCAGAGACTGAGTGGAAAAGATGCCTTTCAAAGGCGGAAATCTTGTTCCAAGTCGAGAGTATTTCTACCTCCTCCAAGTGTGCTTCGTTATAATAAAGTTCGTGATAAGCTATGTACAAATCACACTTCTGTAAATTGGGTCCTACTTCCCCCATGATTTACACTTTCCTTTAAGTGCTGATTTATCATCATTTCTTCCCTTGGCAATCATCCTTACGACTTGCCTCTTAGTTCTAGCCTCCCTGGCAGATAATTAATGAGCTCTTTAATACGGCTTATGGGCACCAGAGGGAACGCACTATTTAAAGAAGCCTTTCAGGGGAATTTTTTCTTTTTTTATAAAGTGAAGAATCCCTTTGTCATGCAAAAAAATCACATACATTTGGCAAGCGTTGCCCTTTTGAACTTGTAGATTGTTCAAAGACAGATCAAGAAGTTTGCTTAAATCAGTATACATCAATATATATTAGTCTAGAGGTTTAGGTACCCACCAGTTCCTGAAAGTACTCAAATTGGGAAACAGGGTCTTATTAGAACTTTTAATTAATTAATTGATATTATTTTGTTTGCTCATTTGTTCGACAAATACTTACTGAACACTTATTATGTGCCAGGCCCCAGGGGAATGTAATAGTGAATGAGTCAGACACGGTCATCTTCCTTGTGGTGTTCACAGCCTGTTGGGGGAAACAGATAATGAGCACATAATTATGCAGATAATGAGTTCACTACACATTTGATAAATGCTACCAAGGGACCAATGAGGGAGGCTAATGAGGCCTGAGCTAGTTTTGGGGAGGTAGAGTGGTCAGGGAAGTGATAGTTAAGCTGAATTCTAAGATTGAGTTAGAATTAGCCAGGGAAGGACATTCCAGGTCCAGAACAGAATGTGCAAAGACCCCAAGAGAGAAATAGCCCAGCCCTTTTGAGAACTGGTAGAAGGATGCTGGGTGGAGCAGAATGATGAAAGCAGGCCGTGGGAGAAAATAAGCCAGTGAGACCAGTGGGGGTACCAGAGCCACAGTTCTGATGGGCTAAGTGTTTTGAATTGTATTTTAAGAACAACAAATAAATTATTACAGGTTCTAGGCAGGAAAGTGACATGCTCAGATGTAGTTTGTAGAGAGACTTTTGTCTGCACTGTGGGGACTGGGGACCTGTTGGAACCCACAGTCTTTGTCCAGGATAGAAGAGGTTGTGTTCAGTAGTGATTTTCATTAAGAACAGCCTCTAGGAGAACTAAGTAGAGGGTGTTAGGATTCGACTCAGTTCATTTCACGGAAGAGGAAGGAGAGGTCCAGTAGTACAAGAGTTACAGGACTGACTCCTTCTGGAATAGGGGCCCACTTCTGACAGTGCAGCACCTTCATTCCAGCTCCACACCAGGGCAGTATGGGCTTCCCCAAGGAGGTCACAAAGGCAGGCAGCAGGCGTATAACCTGATCTGAGGTTCCTCCAGCAAGCTTTGGAGGAGATTTTCTTAGGAGTTCTAACTTGGAATAAAAATCAGAAATGATGGTCTTTGCAAGTGGGCTTGACATGGAGAATCTGCTGGACACAGGCTCCAGTTTTAGGGGAGTGTCTCGATGGCCCATCCATTAAACACCAACTGGGGATTGTCAAATGTCACTGAGCAAGGCAGACCCTGTGAGAGAAGCTTCCTCAAAAGACAGGTTCTTAGGCCCTGTTTTCAGGGATTCTGTTTCAGGCTATCTGGCTTGTGGCCTGGGAATCTGAATTTCACAACAGGCTCTATACTGCTCATTCACCTGCTGTCCTTGTTTCTAATGTGATGGTCTTTAAATTATTTTAAAACTCTGCTAACTATTGCCCTAGTAATTTAGGCCTCCAAGAGGCTGGCTTGTCTGAGCTCAGCAAAACATGATCTTTGGTTCCAGGCAGACACTACCACTTAGGAAGCTCTAGAGACTCAGTGGAATTCTTGAATTGGGGGACATCTTAGAGCCAAGACTAAACCATCCTGCTCCCTCAAACTGCCTAACTCTGAGAATCATCCAGTAGGTTTATAAACATGGCCTTTACTCTCCAGGGATTCTGCTTCAGTTGTAGCTTTTAGCACATGCTCTAGGTAATTCCTGTGATTGAGCAGATTGAGGCTCTTTTCATAGGCAACTCTGGCCCTCAGGAGACCACAGGAGGCCACAGGAACCCTGGATGTTCTAAGCGGGCTATAGGTAGCTTTGAGAGTGTTCTCCAAGACACTTTCTAATTCTCCATACCTGCTATGGGTCTTGGATTCTCCATCAGGGCATGCTTCTGGGGGAAGTCCCACACACAGGTGCCAATAATTCTACTTGCGATCTTGCTTAAGCTTCTTTGGGCTGAGAATTCTGCTAGACTCTGGGTGGGGTCTGACACGACTGCCCAGCTTTGCAGCCAGGCCAAAGGAATAACCCGTGGCAGCAAGATACCCAGCTGAATACAGCACTCACTGTGTAGGATGAGCCTTGTACTAGCTTAAGTAAACTTGAGAAGTGAGTAGTTTCAAAGTTTTGTTAAAACCTGAAGGGCTGCCGGGCACGGTGGCTCACGCCTGTAATCCTAGCACTCTGGGAGGCCGAGGCAGGAGGATTGCTTGAGCTCAGGAGTTCGAGACCAGCCTGAGCAAGAGTGAGACCCCGTCTCTACTAAATATAGAAAGAAATTAGATGGACAACTAAAAATATATAGAAAAAATTAGTCGGGCATGGTGACACATGCCTGTAGTCTCAGCTACTTGGGAGGCTGAGGCAGAGGATCGCTTGAGCCCAGGAGTTTGAGGTTGCTGTGAGCTAGGCTGACGCCACGGCACTCTACTCAGGGCAGTAGAATGAGACTCTGTCTCAAAAAAAAAACAAAAAAAACAAAAAAAAGCCCACAACAAAATACCCAGAAGGGCTATATCTACTAAGCATCAAGTGGAACTGGCCAAATCAGTGGCAGCTGCTGTGATGGGCTTCTTGGGGACAAAGGAGAAAACTACTTC
>CAUYSK010017741.1:0-10769 GCA_963575035.1 Avahi laniger
ACTCTAACCACTTAAATCCATTTTGAATCAATACAGTGCATGAAATAGATATTACAGACATACATGTACCTGACAATAGAGCACCAAAATACATGAAGCAAAACTGCCACAATTGAAGGGACAAACAGACAATTCTACAGCGGTAGTTAGAGACTTCAACAACTCACTCTGAATAATGACTAGGGCAACTAGGTAGAAGACCAATAAGGAAACAGAAGCACTGAACCACACTATAAACCAACTAGATCTTAAAGACTCCTATAGAACTTTTGGGGCTCAGACAACAATATCCCAAAGTCTGGTGCTCCGGCATGCTAAGCACTTTGAATTAAAGGATACTGGGAGAGGCTGGGCGCCGTGGCTCACACCTGTAATCCTAGCCCTCTGGGAGGCTGAGGCGGGTGGATCGCTCAAGGTCAGGAGTTCGAGACCAGCCTGAGCAAGAGCGAGACCCCGTCACTACCAAAAATAGAAAGAAATGATCTGGACAACTAAAAATATATATATAGAAAAAAATTAGCTGGGCATGGTGGCGCATGCCTGTAGTCCCAGCTGCTCGGGAGGCTGAGGCAGAAGGATTGCTTGAGCCCAGGAGTTTGAGGTTGCTGTGAGCTAGGCTGATGCCACGGCGCTCACTCTAGCCAGGGCAACAAAGGGAGACTCTGTCTCAAAAAAAAAAAAAAAAAAAGGGATACTGGGAGGCCTTAGAAGCTGCCTCAGAATCAAGGTCTCTCTGATCTTCCCTTGTTTCTCTCCCCAAGTGCTTGGAGGGGCTGTCTTGGAAGCTCCCTTATCTGAGGGAAGTTCTTTTGAAAGAAACACTATTGCCTTTAATCCACTGTCTAAATTACCTCACTGTCTCGTTACCTGGGGAAGATTAATCATAAAGAAGAAACTAAAGGTTGTCACCAGACCCACCCAAACAGACTTTCCATCTATTCTTCCAGAGACTTTATCTGCATAATAAAGTGACCTTTGATTGTAGTGTAGTTCTGTAGTTCACCCTCCCCAGAGCCCAGGGGAACTTTGTCCCAGGCTACTGTTTGTTCCTCAGGACCATTCATCTCCTCTAAAAATATTTAGTCTTCCTCTAACCTTACCTCTTCCCTTTGAAGAGGGTATTTAAGCTTCAGCCATCTGGCCCTTCTCTGAGTTTCATACTCTGTGTGACTCCCGTATGCTTGCATGTTGATAAATTTGTATGCCTCGTCTCCTATTAATTTGTCTTTTGTCAGCTTATTTTAGCAGACTCAATTATCACACCTTCAGAGGGAAAGTTTAAACTTCCCTACACAACACTCTACCCAAGAACGGCAGAATATATATTTTTTCTGTAGTGTACGTGGAACATTCTTCAGGAAAACCATATACTAGGCCATAAAGCAAACCTCAATAAATTTAAAAAGATTCAAATAATACAAAGTGTGTTCTCCAAACACAATGGAATAAAATTAGAAATCAATAACAGGAAGAAATCTGGTGAATCTGCAGATATATGGAAACTAAACCACACATTCCTAAATAATCAATGGGGCAAAGAAGACATCACAAAGGAAACTAGAAAATACTTTGAGATGAATTAAGATAAAGACACTCCATACCAAAACTTACGCATACACAGCTAAAATAAGTAAGTAACCACCCTTGGCATTTCTTAATTTCATTTTGTAGAACAAATGACAGCCTTTTTTTTTTTTTTTATATAGTTTCAGGTTCTAGGCAGAAAGCCCAGTGATTAACCATAGTGGTGCTAAATTAATACTCATTGAATGAATGAATCAGTTGCATTCCAGCAGCAAGAAGGTAAACCAGGGAATCAGGAGTCCAAGTTGGAGTCCTATTTGATTAACCTTTTTCTTCTGACTCACTTTTTTGTTAAAGCTACTTACCTACCTGTGTTTTAGGATCTTTTATAAATTCTTATCCTCCTGTCTCATTCTTTTCCCTTCCCAGTAGGTCTCTGCAGTAGTCTCTGGCTCAAACTTCCCACTCAAGCTCTTAGCAAATAACTTCTTTTGTCTTGCTACTAAGTTAGGGGTTGGCAAGCTACTGCTGAGGAGTCAAATCTAGCCCACTGACTGTTTTTGTAGGGCTTGAGAGTTAAGAAGAGTTTTTACATTTTTAAATAGTTGAAAAAAATCAGAAGAAAAACAATACTTCATCACACGTGAAAAATCATATGAAATTCACATTCCAATGTCCATAAATGAAATTTCACTGGAACCAGCACGTCAATTTGTTCATTATTATCTATGGCTGTGTTTGGCAAAAGGCAGTAGTTGTGAGAGAGAGCTTATGTTCCACAAATTCCACAAAATATTTCTATCTATCCCTTAACATAAAAGTTTGCTAAGCCCTGTTTGAAGCTTTTGGACAAGCATACTTGTGACTTGGTATGCCTTTGTGAAAGTTGTCAGAATCAAAACAGAGTCGTTTATGCCATACCCTAACAACGTGGAGTCCGGATACCATAAAGGAGGGGCTCTCATGAACATATGCCAATGATCAAAACTGCTACAAGGACTCTCTGAAAATCACAATGTTGCACGAAAGCCGCTACGACCTTACACAAAGAATACTTTTAAAAGGGCATCTGCCCAGCAACTGCCTATTTAACCTTGGATTGATGCCACCCTTGTTACTGGTCTTTGTAGCCAAGGATGACGGTTTCAAAACAACTTATTGTAACCTTCTTCATTTTTCCTTTAAAAACCCTTGCCTTCCTCTGCCTCCCTGGGTACTCCCCCTGGTCCCCCATGCAGCGCCGGCACTCATGTTCCCAGATCACAGTTCTTCTGCTTACTCCCAAGTAAACTCAATACCTTTGGGGAATCTCTCCATTATTATTTTAGGTTGACACCTTTCCCTCTTCCCAGGACAGTGAAGCCCTTTTCTCGTTCAAAACCCTTTCTTCCCATTCCTTACCTGATTATCCCATCTGGTCACATAATTCTCTTCACCATCTCTCATCATTAGTTAATGTAGCTCAACACAGCTGTAATTAACATGCAGTGTTTATATTTTAAAGACATTTTGATGTCGATTCCGCATGAAGAGCAGCCGAGTTGCCCTATGTGTGCCACTCATGACAGAAGCCCTTTTTTTGTATTTTAAAAATATCTTGAATATGTGTTTACTGTCTTCTGTATATCATCACGAATACGCCAAAGGTTAGAACTGGTCCTTCCATATCTTGTATTTCCCTTTATGTACAGAGCAGTGCTCACATTTGGGAATCAGACAAATCTGAGTTTGTATTTCAGCTCCACCGCTCACCAGCTGAGCAAATGGTGTAAATTTCCTGAATCTCTTCATCTGTAGAATGGGTTTGTTATGGGGATTAACAGATAGATGATGGATGATGAGGTATAAGATCCAAGAAGGGCTCCATGATGGTAGTAATTATCAGTGAATAATTTCTTTCTTTCTTTTTTCTTTTTTTTGTAGAGACAAGGCCTTGCTATGTTGTCCAGGTTGGTCTTGAACTCGTGGCCTCAAGTGATCTTCCTCTCTTGGCCTCCCAAAGTGCTGGGATTACAGGCATGAACCGCCATGCCCAGCTACCAGTGGATAATTTCTTTATTTGTCATATGAAGATATCACTTTTTGTCCTTAATGAAACTCCTGATAATGTAGTGAGAATTAAAAGAAGTAGTAAGTCAGTAGAAATGAAACTTCATGGTTCAGTTGGAGCCCTGAAAAGATTAGCTGGAGAAGTTGAAAGCCTCAAATGAGATATTAGACTAATGAGGCTTTAAGCAAATTTAGCAAACACTTCTTGATTACTTACTGAGCTCATCACTACCTAGATCAAGCCTCATGTGGATGTGAAGGACAGAAGACCACATCTATACTGGAGATTTTTATCTAAATTGGGGGCAGGAGGAAGGGATAGAGACGTGAGCTATGCTCTAACTTGTCCATAATGTTTTTCTTCTCTCTCAGGATGGATGATTCAGAGTCAGCAATTCACATAAAAAGTATTGCACATGGAAAGTATTACTGTTATTCTGTGGGGAAATAAGTTTCTAAGTGCAGCAATCTGAAATTAATAACTTTCTCTGTGGAAACTCTCTTGACAACATCTCAAGATGAAGCCAAAGAGCGCAATTTTTATGGCCTTGGATTATCTTCACTCTCTGCTTGGCTTGTACCGGGCAATGACCTGCGAGCCAGAAATTCAGTTTTCCCCTTTATTATACAATTTGCTTGCCAACTGGAGGCCTTATATAGTGGTGACTCAATTTCTCAATTCTCCAATGTATCCACTCATTGAATCAAGGCAAATCTCAATTTACTTATTAAAGACTTTGGGGAACCCAAGAAAAAAAAAAAGACCAAAGTCTTTATTGTCATTACAAAACATTTTGGTTGAAGACATCAGAAAAGGAATAGGAAAGAGAAACTGGAAGTTGATTAACTTGCTTTTTCTTTTGATAGAAAACATTTCTGTGAGAAAGCCCATTATTCATATTATGATAAATATTTGTGCTCACATACAGGGAGCGTACCGATATCGAGGGAGAAAGTAATCTAGGAAAGTAGACGGAAAGGGTAGCAAGTGCTTTTCCGCAAAAGCCACAGTGCTGCAGACAGGCATGAAGATGGCAGTTGTTGCTTCTACAGCCATATGCGGCAAGACATATTCTTTTTTATTCTTTCTTGCACGTAAGTTTAGACAATCTGGACAAAGAAGTCTGGATTTCTACTTTCCACTGCTGAGACTTTTTTCAAATTTCAAATTAGCCTCCCCCCCTTATATAAAACCACATGGCAGGACATTATGTTTGTTTGACTCACCGTACCTTATTACATTTAAAGGTCGTTTTTCTGGATTGAAAACAGCACCTGAAGGACAGAATAAGGAGCCTCTCCGAGTAAGGAGACCTTTCAAATTTGGCATGTTGCTGGATTTGTTCACTTTCTCAGCACGTAAATATGTAAGGCCAACACTTGGAAACAGTGACAGATACGTAGAAGTTTCGATACTAAGAGAGAAATCAATATCCAAAAGTCAGTTCATTAATGATAAATATTAATAGAAGTTTTATTGATTACAATTCTCACCTGCATATGGTAAACCTTGGGGGGAGGGGTTCAAAACACAGCTATGTTTAAAAATATTTAATATATAGTTAATTAGAAAGTTAGAAGCTAAGACAATAATCATCACTACCAACTCGGAAAGACGATCGAGAAGAAATGGGAATTGCAACAAGCTCCAAAGATGGAGGGTTTTTTGTGGGTTTTTTTTCCCCCTTCTGTTGAACATGTGGGTAGAAGCGACTGCAGATGGCTGAGTGTAATAGAAAGAAACAGACCTTGCATGCCTGCTATACTGTGCTAGATGCTGTGGGTGATAATCAAAAGATTTAAAAGACAAATACTCTTGTCTTCACAAAGCTTATAATTTAGTTACGTGACAGTGGTTCAGAAAGCCGGCATAATGTGCTGGCATTCTAGCTTTACCCCTTACTAGCTCTGTGTCACTGGGTGAGATGTTTAATCTCTTCGGGCATAACTTCCCTCATTCCGAAACACTGATACTTGCATCTCCTATGGGGCAGCTATGCCAGCCTCCTTTCAGTTCTTCAAGCTCTTTGTCACCGCCTTTGCACGTGTTCCCGCTGCCTGGAAGGCTCTTGGTGTGGCTCAGTCCTTTAAGTTTGGACTTTCATGTCACCTCCTCAGCTTTATTTTAGAAAATATGGTTTCTGTATCCGCAGACAAGGCTGTTAAAATTCTAAAGGACTGCATGTTCTTAAGGGGTAATTTTGAGGTTAAAAAAAAAAGAAAAAAATTAATAAAGAAAAAAAAATAAAGGACTGCATAACCACGAGGATGCTAGTTTAATCATCCACCCTAAGTAGGATTTGAGATCTAAGGAGTTTTCCAAGGATTTATCAGGGTCAGCATGCTTTTTCTGTAAAGCGTCAGGCAGCATGTATTTTTAGGGTTTTCAGGCCATCCTAAACAAATGGGAGTGGCTGTGTTCCAATAAAACTTTATTTATGGACACTGAAATTTGAATTTCATACGCTTTTCATGGTCACGACGACGGACTGGATTTGGCCCCCACCCTGTGGTTGGCTGACCCCTGATCTAGAAGGGAGTGGATGTGAACCGCGATTCTGCTGCCAGACACCAGGGATCAGATCGCCACTGTTGAGATCGTCAGCCTCCCAGGTTGCCACCGACCTCTAGAATGGGCTGTGGTCCCTGTGCCAGGGGGCTGTGATAAGGGTTGGGTAACACGCAGGTGAAGCTCAGTGTTTGGCACGAGGTCCTCATCACCAGCGCCGCCCTGTCTGTGAGGTGGCCTGTTAGTAATTCGTTTTTAGTGGAATCGAACTCAACACTTTTAACCTCGGAGGCTCAGGGCCAAAGGCCGACTGCACCCGGGCCGGGACACTGCAGCGGCGGCGGCGGCGCAGGGCGAGGCCCGGCCGGCCAGGGCGGCGCGACTCGGGGGCGGAGCGGCGGCGCAGCGTCGTCGTCGTCGTCCCCGCCTCCTGTCCAGGGCCCGCGTCGGAGCCTCAGCGGCGGCGGCGGCGGTTACAGCCCGAGGAGTGCGTTTGGACCGGGAGCGGCGGCGGCCATCGACACCCGCCGAGGCTCGTCTCCCTCGGCCTCCCAGCGCTCCCAGGTTGCAGCGCGCACCCCTCAGCTCGTTCGCTCGCTCTTTCCCTGCGTTCGGCTGCGCCATGGCGTTGGCGTTGGCGGCGCTGGCGGCGGTCGAGCCGGCCTGCGGCAGCCGGTACCAGCAGGTAAGCAGCGCCCGAGTCCCGGCCCGGACCCGAACCCCGGCCCGGCCCTCCCTGCCGGCCGCTTCAGGCCTCTCCGCGCCGGCCCGCGGCCAACTCGACGCTGGGGCTTGGCAGGCCGCACTGGGCCTGGGCGGGCCGGGCGGGCCGGGCTGGCCCCGGGGCAGGATTCGAGGACGCCGCGGGCCGGGCCCGCCCCTTGCGACCCCGGGCGGGACCCAGGCGGTGGAAAAACCTCCTGCGGGCCTGGTGTTTCTCGCATTTCCCAGGGCGGGCGGGTCCCTGAGTCAGAACCCGCGACCCTCTGAGGGCATTCATTTTTGTTTTTTCCACCTTTGGTTTGATGTCATTGGAAAGAAAGAAAGAAAAAAAGAAAGCATGAAATGGAAACGGAAACTGGGTGGAGAGAAAGATTAAAATCGCTGCTACTGCTGCCGACAGCTCCCCGCAGCGAGATACGATTACTCAGGGTTTCAGAGCCTAGTCTGTGGAAACCGATCCCCCTCGTCTCTGTTTTAAGACAAAAGTCAAAAATGAAGCCGGAGGCGAGGCTGCAGTTTGCAGAAGATTTGGAAAAGGCAGTGATGTTTAGCTGTGGTGATACCCCCAAATGTAGAGCTACAGCGAAGGCTGCAGGGCGTGTGCCTGGGTGTATTTTAAATGCTTGGAAGTGACGTTCTAAGACACTTAATGGCATTGCTGGGAAGAAAATGCATAGAGGATGATTGGATTATTATCTCTGGTATGATATATAAATTTAGGCCCCAGGGAAAAGAGCCGCTTGTTTTACTCCCCGTCTGTAGCTGAGTTTCCTCGGAAATTTAGAGAGACCTTCTGCAAGATTTTTAGAATATTAATCTAACACATCGTAATTGTGGGAATTGAGCCAGATGTAACTGATGTTAATTGGAACCGCAAATAACTGCTTGTGTTCTGTTGTGTTTCAGATTCTTACGGTATGATTTGCATCCAAATGGCAGTCCTGTTTATGAAATCAAATGGCCTATCTTAGATGATGTTTAATTTTGTATTTTAGAAGTAAGGAAAACCAATGCGATTAAAACATGTAGATTAACCCTGGAGCGCCCAGTTACTGGTTTGTTTTGCTGTCAGCCGTGTGTTGTAATGCATCCTACCCACTCCGGCTGGGACTCCCGAAATGACTAGTTAAGAATTTTGCTTCTTGGTTTCATAAACACGCCCAAAATTGTGGCAGTGCAGTTAATCATTAGATCTCTTCACAGCCTGGGGTCTAGCACATGCTTTTTTTTTGTATGACGTTGGGCAAGACTCAGGTTCTTCCCTGCTTCAGTAAAATTCGAATGACAGATGTCGCTTAAGTGTCACCACGGTGTTTGCAAATCACTTGTACTGTATAGTGTCATCTGATTCATTCTTTTCATCCTGACTTGGATAAGGCAAACAAGCAAAAGAGCTGTGATTTTTCTTTGTACTGCCATCTTCTTGAGCTTTTAGGTAATGCTGATAATACTGCTAGAATACAAAAAATTTTCTGGAGTATCAAAACTGTGTATTCCTTAGTGTAGTATTGAATAGCTTTTAATTATGTAGAATTGAGGTATATCAGGGGTGGACCATCTTTATTTCTTTCTTTTTTAAATAATTATTTTGAAGAAATAATCTTCAAGAAAGAATGAAAAAAAGTCTTCCTAGAAAAATTGTAAAATATTTAGGAAAAAAACCTTCTCCAAACAGAAACCTATCAAAAAAAAACACCCTATCACCCATAGATAATCAAAGTTAAGATTTTGATGTGCATTGTGGATTTATAGCTATGCAAATATACACAAGTATATATCAGTATACATCTGTACAGATAAGGAAAGCTAATATTGATTTTCTGTTCACCAATCCTAGTACTAAGTGGTTTACATTCATTTTTTTCATTTAATCTTTACGAAACTCTTATGAGTCAGGGTTTGTTCTTCATTGTATAGATGGCAAAGTCAAGACTCAAGAGGCTCAGTAACTTGCCCAAGGTCACAAAGCTGCTAAGTAGAGATTATAAGGATATACACACACTCACACTCACCTACTTAAAACACAGGCTCACAATTCAAATACAGGCATATGCACTAGCAGATATATACACATACACGTCTATTATTTTGTGCACCCGTATATACATATGTAGGTACATCTTGGTACACTCATGCAATTCTATGAGCCCCTGATTATACTTGCACACTCTTGCACATATGTCCAGCGTATCATATTCTCAGGCATATGTGCATTTGCACATTTGCATATATGTATATTGTGCACATGTATGTACAAAGGCACACAATCTAGATATGTAATTAATAAGTTCATATATTTGAATACTGTTTTGTAATGTTCATCACATACTATGTTATAAATATCTTCCTCTTTTTTCTCTTTTTTTTTGCTGGGAGAGATGAATATCTTCCTATATCAAATATTTTTAATGTCTGCATGGCATGTAATTGTATGGCCAAACCATAACTTAATTAATTGCCTATTGCTGGTCACTAAGAATGTTTATAATTTTTTTCATTTCTTTTATATACATCTTCAACTATTTCCATAGTATAAGTTTCTAGGTGTGGAAATGCTTGGTCAGAGAATATACATGTTTAGAAGACTTTTGAATTGTAGAATGCTGGTGAATTGTCCAGGCAACTTGATAGGCGCATGATACTATGGTTGTCACAAAACGCTGTTCTGACTTCATTTGACCTGGTTAATCAAATTGAGCTAGTCCTCTAGCCAAGTAAATGTAATGGAAAACTGTATGATTCATTCATAAATGCAAACACAATTTTGTCTTTATGGTCTTTTTATTGGTAATGCAATATGTGTGCAACTTGAATTTAGCATAGTGATAGTGACAGACTATGCAGAAAGCCTGGGCTAATGGGTTCCCTATGGCGTTATTTTATTTTTTTCTTTTTTTGCATTTTGAAACTTAAACCGTGTGTCCAAACATGTGGAAGCACTGTTTTAGAAAGGTCTAGGTACGCCCATATCCAGTATTGAGAAACCTGTTACGTGCTGCTCTTTCTGAGGATGTTTATTCCTGTTTGTGGGTCCCAAACCCTCTTTGCCTCACTGCGACAGATCTTTGCCTATATCATAAATTTTGCCAATCCATACCAAGTATTTTGAGATGTTTAAATTCAAATTTGATATAGGTGGGTGATGATGACATTGCTATGTTGATTTAAAAACAGACTGCAGGCTGGGTGTGGTGGCTCAAGCCTGTAATCCTAGCACTTTGGGAGGCTGAGGCGGACGGATTGTTTGAGCTCAGGAGTTCGAGACCAGCCTGAGCAAGAGTGAGACCCCGTCTCTACTAAAAATAGAATGAAATTAATTGGACAACTAAAAATATATAGAAAAAAATTAGCCGGGCATGGTGGTGCATGCCTGTAGTCCCAGCTACTCGGGAGACTGAGGCAGAAGGATTGCTTGAGCCCAGGAGTTTGAGGTTGCTGTGAGCTAGGCTGATGCCATGGCACTCTAGCCCGGGCAACACAGTGAGACTCTGTCTCAAAAAATAAATAAATAAATAAATAAATAAAAACAGACTGCAGAATGTTTAGTTTTGGACTTACTGCCTGCTAAAGAAGTTACCCATTTGTGAGTATCACCAATGAGTTCATATCGTAGTCTTATGACATTGTGAAGCAGATTTGGGAATGATACGTTTTGGGTTAAGTTCTCTCAGGATTGTGGAGGAACATTTTGATAGATCGGGGAAAATATTTTATCTCTGACAGATCAAAACATACTCATGTTAGGCCGGGCGCGGTGGCTCACGCCTGTAATCCTAGCTGTCTGGGAGGCCGAGGTGGGCGGATCATTCTGAGCTCAGGAGTTCGAGACCAGCCTGAGCAAGAGCGAGACCTCATCTCTACCAAAAATAGAAAGAAATTAATTGGACAGCTAAAAATATATATAGAAGAAATTAGCCGGGCATGGTGGCGCATGCCTGTAGTCCCAGCTACTCGGGAGGCTGAG
>CAUYSK010017747.1:0-22046 GCA_963575035.1 Avahi laniger
GAGTCTCACTCTGTTGCCCTGGCTAGAGTGAGTGCCGTGGCGTTAGCCTAGCTCACAGCAACCTCAAACTCCTGGGCTCGAGCGATCCTACTGCCTCAGCCTCCCAAGTAGGTGGGACTACAGGCATGCGCCACCATGCTCGGCTAATTTTTTTTCTATATATTTTTAGTTGTCCAGATAATTTCTTTCTATTTTTTTAGTAGAGATGGGGTCTTGCTCTTGCTCAGGCTGATCTCGAACTTCTGAGCTCAAACAATCCGCCCGCCTCGGGATGTAGCTCTTTTTGATCTTGATATTTCCAGGTACTGTTAGAATATATCAATAAAGATTTGATAGGTTTTTTGTAAATGCTAAGGCATCTCTGCATTACCACTTTGATTGTGATTTTTTTCTTTACACATTACTATATTCTACTTGGTGGTGGTATTTTGTTTAAAATTTTCACATCTATATTTATGAATGAGACTTGTTTGTAATTTTCATTTTCCTACTTATTTTGTCAGTTTTGATATAAATTTTATACTAGTCTCAGAAAATGCATTGGAAAGCATTACTTCTTTCTATTTTGTGGAAGAGTTTGTGTAAGATTGGAATTAATCTGTTCCATCTGGTTCTGTTTGTTTTTATGGGAAGGGAACTTTTAAACTACTGATTTATTTTTTTCAGTGATTATAAGATGATTTGGGTTTTCTGTTTCTTTTTGAGCCAGTTTTGGTAAGTTTTGTTTTTCAAGAAACTCATCCATTTCATCCACATTTTCAAATTCATTGTCATAAAGTTAATCATCATATTCTTTTATCTGTTAAAATAACTGCTTATTCATTATCATGTTCTCTTATTTATTGTTGATATTGTTTATTTTCACCTTTTTTTCTTTACTAAGTCTCATCAAAGGTTTTGGCTTTTTTTGTTATACCTTTTGAGGAATAATTTTTGTCTCTTTTGATTCTATCAAATGTATTTTGTTTTTCTATTTTATTTATTTCTGCTCTTGTTTTTTTCATTCTACTATTTTTAGTTTTATTCTTTTGGTCTTTTTCTAACTTTTAATTTGGATGCTTAGCTGATTAATGCTTAACCTTTTTCTTCTAGTCTAACATAAGATTAAAAAATAGCTTTATGAGATATAATTCACATACCAAACAATTCAATTATTTAAAGTGTACAATTTAATATTTTCTAGTATGCTCACAGAGTTGTGCAACCACCACAACCACCAATTTTAGAACATTTTCATTGCCCCAAACAGAAGCCCTTCACCCATTAGCTGTCACACTCCATCTTGCCTCTGTCATCCCTCTAGCCCTCATCAACCATTATTCTACCTTCTGTCTCTATAGATTTGCCTACTCTAGACATTTTATTTTTTTAAAAAAGGAAATCAGTATATCAATGGGATATCTGAATCTATTTTTATTGTAGCACTATTCACAATAGCCAAGATAGGAAATCAACCTAAGTGCCCATCAACAGATGAATTGACAAAGAAAATATGGTATATATACACAATGGAATACTATTTGGCCATAAAAAGGTACTAAATCCTGTCATTTGCAACAGCATGGAAGGAACTGGAGGTCATTATGTTAAGTGAAATAATCCAGGCACAGAAAGACAATTGTATGTTCTCACTCATAGGTGAGAGCTTAGAAAGTGGACTCATGGAGGTAGAGAGTAGAATGATAGTTATTAGAGGCTAAGAAGGGGTGGGAGGTTATGAAGAGAGATTGGTTAATGGGTACGAACATACAGTTAGACATAAGGAAGACACTCTAGTGTTCAATAGCACAGTAGGGTGACTATAGTTAACAACAATATACTGCATAGTTCAAAATAGCTAGAAGAGAAGATCTGAAATATTCTCAACACAAAGAAATGATAAATATTCAAGGTAATGGCTATCCTAAATACACTGATTTGATCATTACACATTGTAGACATGTATCAAAATATCACAGATACCCCATAAATATGTACAATTATTGTGTATCAATAAAAAGTAAAGCTTAAAAGAGAATGTTATAAAAATGAAATTATACAATATGTGACAATTTGGGATTTCTTTTTTTACTCAGTATAATGCTCCTGAGATCCATCCAAGCTGTTGTGTGTATCAAGAGTTCATTCCTTTTTATTGCTGAATAGCATTCTATGATATGAATGTAACACAACGTGTTTAACCATTCACCTATTCTTTATCTTTAATAATACTTTCTTTTTTTTTTTAAGATGGAGTCTTGCTCTTGCTCAGGCTGGTCTCGAACTCCTGAGCTCAAGCTATCCTTGCACCTTGCTCTTGCTCAGGCTGGTCTCGAACTCCTGAGCTCAAGCTATCCTTGCACCTTGGCCTCCCAAAGTGCTAGGATTACAGGCATGAGCTACCAAGCCCGGTCAATGCTCTGTCTTAAAATCTACTTTGTCTCCTATTTATTTGGCTATTTCACCTTCTTTTTGGTTAGTACTTACATGGTATAACTTTTTCAATCTTGCTTTCTAAGTTTCTGCATGCTTATCCTTTAGCACGTAGCTAGATTTTAAAAATCTGAAAATATCTTTTAACTAGTAAGTTTAGCTATTTTCACTTATTGTGATTATCAGTACACTTGAACTATGTCCTTTCTATTTGTCTTGCTTTTTGGAGGCTCCTCTTGTCTCATTTTTCACCTTTTGTATTAAAAATATTTTTTCTTAGTGCATTGTTTTCTTTATTGCTTTAGATATTATTCACTCTATTTTTATTATTTTTAGTGGTCACTCTTGAAATTTTACATTCATATTTGACTTAAATCTAGAACTAATCAGTATATTATCAATAGGTAAGAACTCCAACTGCCATTAATTTGGAGTGATCTAAACTGATGTTCTTAGGCATGCTCAAAATCTATAATTCTCTTCTTCATTCTAATATTACAATATCACCCTCAGACCTAAGGTATTTTCATATTTCAAAATATGAATCTCAGTGGGAGCACATGAGACAAATTGCTGTTTTCTTTATAAGCAGGGCACAATGGTAACTATTTTCAAAAAGCCTAAAGAGACTCAGGATTTCCCAGATCACTTACATTGGTTACCAGTATTCCCACTTTCACTAAAGAAACCTGATAAGATGGTAACTTCAACTGATATTACAATTAAGTAACAGACAAGACTAATTTCTAAACTCATTCTTCAAGATGTTTCTGTCTGACAGCTTTAAATGGAAAAGGATTCTTGGAGTAGGATTCCTTAATTGCTCTATTTGATCTTTTACATTAAATTCCATATTCAAGCCTACTCATTGTTTTCACTGGATGTTTTTCAGTGTCCTTAGAAGCAAATGTCTGATCCCACTCAGTTTCTCTTCCCCATGAAATTGTTCTATAGAAGCAACTACCTTGTTGCCTAGAACCTATTGTCAGAGAGAAAGCCCTCTCAGTTAATTGTAGGCTGTTAGCTTTCCATCTCAGAGTGTGGAAGGAAGTGCCATTTGCACTTTGCCCACCTCAACTCAAATATCCCATGTTTTCTTGGGACTCTATTGCTTACCATCCAATTTCAGGTCTTACTCTTAGTATGTAGCCTTTTGCTCAAGCACAAAGAGGGGATTTAAAGAAAGATATGTGATAATGTCCTACAAGTAATGGAAAAGTTGAATAATCTGGCCTGGTAAAAGGTGGAAACAAATACATCTCCAGAGACCCTGAGAGCAGGAGATTGTATCACCTTATCCTTGTGCTCTGCCACTAACGTGACAGCCCTGTGTTCTCAGTCTGCATTTTTCGGATCAGACTCTTTAAAAAAAAAGAGAGAGAGCATGACTGATTCCTGATCCAATTGTTTACCCAGACCAATAAATTAAAGCAAGGAAAGCAGGATTATTCAGTGTAAACATAGTTGTGAGAACTGTACCACTTCACTCATGCCCTGGACACACAACATATAAGATAAAAACCACAGTACAGAATGTCTAAAAAATGTTTCAACAGTCACATTTCAGGAATAATAGAACACTACATAGCCGATACTCGATTCCTGGTGCCTATTGTTATTATTTTACTAAGTTATATCTTTCAAAGAAGTGTTCTTTTAAGTCTCAGCCACACCTGGACTATACTGTTGTTCTTTCACACATGATGTGATGTAAGACAAAAAACCCCCAGACTTTAGGAAAAGCAATATTTGCCTGTTGTGTGATTCTGAGCTCACTCATTAGGTCAGACTACACACCTGTGTATGGGGATATGTTTCATCTGAAAGAGATGGAAATTTCCACTGTTAATCAGAGCAAGGGAAGTTGGTTGGGTTATCTGAATAGATGGGATCGAGCCAAGAGATGCTGATGCATCCATTTTCTATATATGAGCTCAAATGCTGCCTCTATCTCACCCAGAAAAAGACATTACTTTTCCAGGACTGACATCTTTTCAGGTTCTTCTTAGTAGGGTTCAAAAATTCCTGAGTCTAGCCTCATCCAGGATCATCTCATTGCTATAGCAAGGCTATTCTTTATTAAATGGCCATAGGCACAATGTCATATGGGTTGCAATGGTCTCAGTTGATCTTAAAATAAGATCAACATTAGGCCCTAGGGGTCTCCCATAGAAGAAGAAAAAGAAAAAAAAGGCCATCATCTTCATTATTATCACCACTGATCTCTTCAGAAAAATCTCCAAGTATTACAAGGCATTCAACTTATGGTTGTGGATGCAAGTTTTCCAAGATTCTAATTTTACTTGAAAGCTCAAATTTTATTGTTGGTGACAAATACTGTCAGTTGTTTCCCTTGAAGGCTCACTTCATTCATTTTCAAGAAAATGTCTGCTAGATACCCAAGTCTGAAACACCATAGTTTGCCAGTCATTCTTCAAGTAAAATGATGTTCCATAAGAAAAGCAGCTAATTCACTGCGCAACTCAAATGATTATGCGGATATTTTCCTTAGAGACAACCATTGTCCTAAGCTATGCAGTAGAAATGCTTTGTGTATACTTCCTATTTCATCACACAGAATATTAAAAAACATTGAGATTTAATACAACTTATGCTTTTTTATAAATAAGGATTTTATTAAAGACATTTTAAAATGAAATTGGATTTAAAAAAATTATCTGTAGCTGTAAAGAATGCAATCACTACTAGTATACTTTTGGGACACTGCCTTAATCCATGCAAAGGCACCAGCAGTTTTACTCACCACTGCTTTTGTACCATCACTGCAAATGCCAACCCAGTGAAAACAGTAAATAACGTGTATTGTTTTGTTGTATTGTTTCGTATTTGTGTATTGTTTTGTATTGCATTGTTGTATTGTTTTGTATTTGTGTATTGTTTTGTATTGTATTGTTTTGAAAATAGTTTTGACCTCATATTTTCAGGGACTTGCAGTAGTTCATGGACTACACATTGAGAACCACTGATGTACAATATGATTCCAATTCTATGTAAAAAGTGCAGAGTTGTACATAATAAACATCTGAAAGAATTTTCACCTAGATTCAACTGTGTAAACCTTTTTGACTGATGCCACAAGCCATTACATATAGTGAATGTTTTTTTAAATTTATTTTTAATAGACAAATAAAAATTATATATATTTATGGGATACAAAATTATGTTTTGATATATGTATACATTGTTAATTAACATATGTGTTATCTCATATAGTTACCACATTTTTGTAGTTAGAACACTTCAAATCTCTCTTAGCAATTTTTAAGTACATAATATACTGTTATTAACTATATTCAACATGCTGTACAATAGATCTTTTACTTTTAACAGTTGTGTAATATTTTATCTCATGAACACACTGTCTATTGTTTAGCCAATTCCATAGTATTAGATATTTAAGTTGCTTCTAGTTTTTCTCTCTTAGAAACAGTGTTGAAATTAACAGCCTGGTATATTTCTCTGTGTACAATTATTTGTTTTCTTAGGAAAAAAACCTCCAAGTGGAATATTTGGCTGAGGGATAGGTAGATATTTCAGGCTTCTTATGAATATTACCAAATTGCTCTCCAGATAAGTTGTATCAATATCTAAGGCCTAGCTTTCCCTTTTCTATATCCCCTCCTTCCAGGAGTCCGTATTTCTATCCCTGCCACAGCCTATCACACACTTACACAAAAATGACTTTGTGAGGGGTTTAAGGAAAGCAGGCTGGTTTGGAAAAACCTCTGGGACTTCTCCCATTTTCATTTTTCATTGCATTGGTGTGCCAGAGAGGGAAGGAAGGTACACCTGCTCTGAAGTGAACTGGGGCGGGGACCCCATAAAGGCCCCACCACTCTCCCTTCGTAAAGAAGGCTGACCTAGACCTCTAACCCTAGGGAACCAACCACCGGTCTGTGCCAAGAATCGTTCTTTCTGCCACACTGCTTTTTCTCATTCTAAATGGTGACTCACTTTGGCATTGCGCTGTCCCCACAGTTGCCCCCAAAAGAGGGCCCTTCCCTGTCAGGACCTACATGGGGTCACACAATCCTTCCTCTTTATTGCCCCACAACCAAGTGTTAAACAGCAGATCTTGGTCCTTTTGGTTTTGCTTTTTTTTTTTGTAAGAGTCTCTTATTACTATCATACCTTAACAGTTCCTTTAGTTGCCACCCCATTTTGCCCCACATCATCTCATGCTTGGTTTATTCTAACTTTCTAACAAGTGTCCTCATTTCCAGTCTCCACCCCTAACCCCACCCCAACTCCAATCCATCTTGTACATTGCCACCAGATTATTTTTCCATTTGTCAAAAATGTCCAGTGACTCCCAAAATATGACAGGATAATGTCTCATTATCTCAGCTTGGGGTTCAGGATCTTCCTCAAACTTTCCTCACCCTGAATTTTCACGTTTATCTCTCATTGCTCCTCTTCCCATGGCTTCTATTCCAGGCAAACTGGCTTCTTTCCTATCATAGGAGCAGATTTCCCACCTCCGTGCCTTTCATCAAAGCATTTTCCCCTTCTGGAATGCCCTTCTATGCTGTCTTTCAGGGCCCAGCTTAAGTGTGCCCTTAAGTGTGAAACTTTCTCAGCAACGTCTGCTTCATTTAACCAGATAGCATATATTTGACAATGAGCATATGCCAGGGTACTGTTAGCAATCCTTTTGTGTTTGTGTACCTTATCTCTCCAGCTAGGTTTTAAATTCAAGCATCAGAACAATTTTTTTGTCAGTCGAAACATACAACTTTATTGATGATACACAAATGAGATCTTTGGTGGATAAATTCAAGTGGAAACAAATAATAGAAGAGTAGGCCATTCATGATGGACAGGTTCACTGTCAAGTCACAGAGGAATCAGTAAAAATATTTCCATCAAAGCAGCACGATTAAAGTCACAAATGTGTTTTCAGTACAAGAGGACTATTTATTTGGTATTCATAAAATGGTTCAGCTTAAAGCAGGTGACTGTCACAGATAACATCACTTTGGATGAAACATTACTCAAAACTGGCAGCTGAAAGGATCCCTTTACTATATGAACAAGTGGAAAAGCAGTAACTTTCAATTTTCAATGCTTCCAGACTGCAAAACCAAGAAATTTCTTCAAGTCTTTTGAGAGCACATAGCTGATCAGAATTTGTTCACTAGTTTTATAACTTTCACTTTCACCAAGAGGTCGTGGTGATTTGCTAAGGCTCGAATTTTCTTAACGCACACTCCAGATGCAGTGCATAAGTAAAAAAGGGAACCTTTATTAAATTCTCTGTAATTGAATACTTCTGCTCTGAGATTGTCATAGATGATCTCAAACAAGGTAAGAGCATTAATAAGAATTTCTGATTCCACGTAAGAATTATAGAGGGAACTAAATGATGCTGGCACTTGGGTACTGAGAAGTTTTTTGAGCATAGCTGGATTTTCAGCAAAATTCGAAAGTATTTTCAAAATCTCAACCTTGATTTTTCCACCTCCCTGAGATAGCAAACGGAAAAAGTTTGCAATGGAATTGACAAGCAGGTGCTGGTAGTCATTAGTAATTGTCATGTTTGTTAAAAATTTTAGTCCAACTACCTGTACCGCTGAGTTCAGGTTAGAGGCCATGATATCATCCATCACTTTATTCATGTATACCTGAAGCCGGCCCTGATTTTCATAATTCTCACTCAGGTTATTCATGGCCATTAAGGCTTTTTCCTTAATGTGGGGATCAGTTTTGTTGATCATGTTTGCAATAATTGGGAGGCCTCCCAATTTGCGAATTGTCTCTTGGTTGCATGAATAATTGGCATTGTTGCTCAGAGTGAGCAAAGCTACCTGTTGGATGAAAGGATCATCCGATTTCTGAAGCAAGGCAAGGACTTTCCTGAGATCTCGGACACCCAGAATCTCATCAATTTCATAAGGAAAGGGGCGCCTCTGCATTGAAACAGGTCTTTTCCCCCTGCCTCTGCGCTGGGTCTCAGGCTCAGAGTCTGAATCCGACTCTGTGTCAGTCCACCCGGATTCCCCTTCCTCAGAGTCAGGGACCTCCGCCAGGAAAGCTTGTCCCCCATTAGCAGAGGCTGCAGCAGCTGCTGCAGCCCCATCTCCAGGTCGGAAGCCCATTCCCAATTCATCTACTTCAACCTTGTTTTTCTTGCCCTTGCCCTTGCCCCCATTTCGAGACCTGGTTCCACCCTTGGCTCCACCTTTGGGTACAGCTCCAGTTGCTGACCCGGCCTTAGGTATAGCCCCAGTGTGAGCCCCAGGGGTTGCTTTCTTGGCAGCAGCAGTTCCAGGAACTGCCGCTGTTCTAGGGGACCCTGAAGTCCCAGGAACCTCTGCAGCCCCAGTAGGTGCTGCTGCCCCAGTAGGCACTGTGGGCACAGGAGCTTCAGCTCCTTTGGAAGGCACTGCCACTCCCGGAGCCTCTGCCACCTCGGTAGGCGCTGCCGCCCTGGTAGGCGCTGTTGCCCTGGTAGGCGCTGCCGCCCTTGTAGGTGCTGCCGCCCTGGTAGGCGCTGCCACCCTGGTAGGCGGTGCCACCTTGGGGGCCTCGGCTGCCTCAATGGGTGCTGCCACCTCGGTAGGGGCTACTGTCGCAAGAGGTGCCACTGTCCCGGGAGGCGCTGCTGCCCTGGGAGCCTCCCCTGTGCTGGGGGCTTCTGCCATTTTGGGAGTCCCTGTCATTACAGGGGCCTCTGCAGCTGCGGGAGCCTCTGTCACCCCGGGAGGTGGTGCTATTGCAGAAACCACTGCAGCTCCAACTACTGATTCGGCCTTAGGTCCAACCCTGGCCCCATCTGCCTCTGGGGCCTGATTTCCTGTCCCACTCTGAACCTCAGCGCTGGATGCAGCTGGGGCCACTACCTCAGCTCCAGCCGCCTCCAGACCAGAGGCTTCATCCTGGGCTCTGTCCTCTGTCCCAGCGCTGACTGGGGTTGGGGGACTGAATCCTGGCCCAAGGTCAATTGTGAATCCGGCCCTTAGCCCAGCTCTAGACCTGGCTCCAGTCCCAGCCACAGCCCGGTTCTTGGGCTTGACCATTCTCTTTTTCGTCTGGTCTCTTCCCCTGGTGTATTTGTAGACACAGTACCAGGCACCAGCTCCGATCACTATCCCCGCCGCTACGCAGCCAGCATCCCGAACACGGCTCATGGCGCAGCTGGGGTAATTTTATAATCCAGGGTGCAGAACTGGCTTGCCCAAGTGGATGTGTTCACGTCTGGACAAGGCTCTTCAGCTCGTGCTTGCAAATTCTGCGAGAGGCTGCAAGCTGAGCAGGACCTAGGGGTAAAGGATAAAATGGAGGCTTAAGGGCTCTGGCTCACTTCATGTCTAACCAGGCCCACTCAGAGGAGAGTTTGGAAACAATGCTCGGTGGGAGGGCTAGCACCCAGACACAGGTGCAGAGGCCTGCGGTTTGCTGATTCAGAGACCTAGTCGGTCAATTTTCTGTATCTTCAACTTAGCCCGCCTTGCCAATTCCAACGCCTACAACTTCCCAGCACCTAAGTGGGAGGATGAGAGGCAGTAGGGACGTGGGGTAAGCAGGTGGAGAGCGGGGGAAAAACAGTAGAGATGTCAGATTCTGTTCTGATACCCCAGCCCCCCACTCCCAGGTCCCTACATAGTTCTCATGCACTGCACATACCAACCTGCTGGGATCAGGAGCCGTTTGCTCTTTTCCTGTGGTTGTATAGAGCCCCAAAGGCAGACAGACCTGCGGACAGATCCCGGAAAGGGCGTTATTGAACCTTTGGTGGATGGATTCCCATTCCCTTCCTGATTTGAACCCCTGTGGGTCAAAAGTTTCTTCTTCTCAGGACTCCTCTTTTCCTCCTAGCCTTTCCTCCTCCTCCTATTAACTAAGAAGGTGGATGCCACGCCCCTTTCTCTGCACCAAAAAGCAAGGGCCCCGGGGCAAGGGTGTCTTTTAAAGAGGGAGAAGATGCAGGAGGAGAAGCCTCTGGTCCCAGACTCTGCTCTGGTTTCAGCCACACCCACGCTAGTGGTTCCCAGACAATTCCCACCCCCAACACTGACCTCTAAGGATTCAGAGCTGTTTCTCCTTCCTTCAGTTCAGTTAGAGCTTCATCCTAAGGGCAGACTGAAGGGCAGAAATATAGACTGCAGACGTTGGAGACAGAGGGCCTGGTGGATGGATCAGCATCCAGGACAAGAATCCCAGTAATTGCCTTTTAGTATTCACAGACCAGAACGTCAAATGATTCTACCTCAATTCCCTCAACTCTTCTCACCCCTCCCACCCCAATCCCCCCTTCCTGCGCAGGCTCCCCACTCAACCCCTCCTTCTGCTTCGCCCCGCCCCCGTCCGCCATTTCTCCGGGACACACCGCCACACCCCTTCTCCTGCACCGAAGTGGGAGGGGGCGGGGCGAGGGTGCAACGAAAGCTGGATGGGAAGCAGCATGGGAGATTCCTGCCAAACAATCCAGTGCCCCCCCAGGATCGCCTCCTTCACTCCCCAGTCCCCAGGCCTAGCATTAATCTGCAGAAGCCTGAAGAACAGGGGCCCCAACGTCTGCCTTTTCAGTTTCAGGGTCGTGATTTTCCACAATTTCTCCGCTCCGGGCTCCGCCTTCAACCCCCCACCCAAATCCTTGATAACCGCCATTTCTCTCGCCTGCATACCCGAACTATTTTTCCAGGACTGAAAAGACGCGAGTGAACGGTTGTGTGGGCCGCAGGTGTCTGGAAAGCAGTCTGGGAGTTAGCACGGAGATTTAATACCAGATTCTCTCAGGGGGCCCCTCCTGTGAAGCCCAGACAAGCACCAAACCCGCCATCTCTCCATCAGAGGCTGACACATCCATTTCCCAGCTCCCTCAAAGGACAGAGGGTGGGTCAGGGGAGGGGAGGGTGCGGGGGCGATGGTAGGGGGAGATGTCTGCAAAGTGAGGGTGGGATTGAATGATCCAGATTGTTTCCAAATTGCATGCCCCTCAGGTCACCCTTTCCCAACCTCCTCGCTGGCCTTATATGAGCTGCCACGTTTATTTCTCTTCCCTCCTCCTCTCCAAACAGGATAGGATGTGGAGTGCGGGGCCTGAATGTCAAAAACAAAACCAGAAAACACTGGCTGCGAGAGGAAGTCAGCGGATTCTTCTCAAAGTCTACCAGTCTTTTTGTCCCCCCTCCCCCTCTCCCCGCCGCCCACCAAAATGAGCTGCGTCTGAGCGCCCCGAGTCTGGAAAGCCGGCCAGGAGCTGGCGAGGCGGAGACACCCGCGGCCTCGGACGCCCGCATCCCTAAGCTACCCTCTCACACCCACCTGCTCGGATCTGGGGGAATTTTCTCCTCCTCCTCCTCCTCCTCCTCCTCCTCCTCGCCTAGGTTAAACGCACGACAGTGCGCAGCGCGGTAGAGTTGGTACCCAGAGGAGGACGGAGAACTGCGGTCAGGGCTTTAAGTATCTTTGCCCACGTCAGCTCCTGGTCACGTGAGGGCTGCATCGCCAGTAATCTTGGGTCCCCAATTTCCACTCCCACCAAGAGTATGAGCCCCCTCCTTTATCCCCACTCCCACCTCACCCCACCACATCAGGTCCTGTCACTCATTTTTTATCTTTGTAGTCCTGGAGGCCAAAAGTAGCCCCATCTCCCTGCTGTGAGAATTTTCCTTTCTCTAGTTACGGAGGAGGGGCTGCATCTTCTCCGAGGGCTATTGACAATTTTTACTTTTGTGCTGGGGAACTGTCTCATCCTTTCCTGGTCTATTGTACACTCTTCCCTCTCTCCACCTGCAATCCCCCAGCCCCAAGTCCCCCCTGTACATATTCCTTGCACTGGGTCCTTCTTCCTGCTCCAGTGTGGGTAAGGGGCAGAGTGTCAGAAAGGAGACAAGGAGTGGGAGGGGGCCTGTACGTCTGGAATACTGTTCTGTTTTGTTTTTTAAAACTATCACCACTCTTTATTTTTATAGTAAGAAAATCTAATAAAACAAGAATTCAGTATAGGAAACAGCAACAAAAAAGACAGGCAAGTTTTGTCAAAAAAAAAAAAAAAGACATCCCACTTTCATTGGGAGGCACCATTCATTAATTTTGGTTAATTTTTACCGCATAGAACGTGGATTTTATTAGTCACACAGGAAATAGTTTTCAGAACATGCTAAGGTATTTGAACATTTAAAAATGGAAATTTCTCAACCAGATAAGCGTATTTCCATATGATCTGTAAAGTGATCCACAGAGAGATGTTCAGTTGTCCAATCTTATTTATTTTGGACAAATAATATCCTACCTTTTCTCCTTCTAGAGCACCTTTTAAGTTGGATAAATAAATGATTCTGTCTTGTTCTGTTAGAGAAGCACATTTATTTAATATTTTCCAACCATTGCTGACTTCTGTGTGAACCTCCTGTAATTTGATGGCTGTAACCATGACAGTTTTGAACACCTGTCCCTGGATTAGGTTCCAGTTTAGCGATGCAGCTCTGGGCAAAAGGAAGAGCTATGAGGCCAAGGAAACTAAGGGTGTGAAGAGTACAGGGTGGTCAAATCCTTCTTGCCCTATCAAGAGGGTGGGGGAAGGTGATCTCCCCTTCCCCCTCCCATATTCCAGAGCTTCTCATCCCCTCCATTCAGGAGGTTGGTCAACTCAGTTGGTCACTCCCAAAATATATCTGGGCAGGTGACCAAGGTGGGGACCTGGATAAATGCCTTTGGCTCCTTCCTTCCCTCCCTCAAATTTCCAGGGGTATCTCATGGATGCTGTTCTCACCTGACCCTGTAGCTGAGGATTTCCAGGAAGCCTGAAGAAGTGCTTACTGGAGAAAGCTTCAGGCCTCCCTGCTGTCTGTCCTTATTCATGATGGTTGGTCAACATTGCTCCTAATACTGTCTGCTACTACCACCCGGTCTTCGAGGTGCAGCCTCCTGGGCTTTTTACCTCCTTACCTCCAGGGCACCCAGAAAGAGTCTAGCTTGCTGCAGGGTCACAGCCTGACAGTTCACATCCACGTTGGTGTCCTCTCAGCCAAATACCCAGGCCCAAGGAACAATCCCCACTGACTATACTGATTAACCCAGAGTAAGTGTTCTCATCTGGCCAACTCTGAGACCACCTGAAACTGTATTCACCTGCAAGGTTTTGTTTTTGGTTGTATGTATGGTTAAATACATTATTCTCAGGAATGGAGGTCATTGAACTCATCAGTTTCTCAAGGGGTCTGTGACCCCTTCCCCAAATATTAAGAACAAATACAGTGGCCTAGAGGGTCTGTGTTATATACATATAACACAGATAGAACCCTGTTCTATCTTTCCCATTCCTAGCCACTGCTAACAATTTCCAGTTTTCCTTTTATGCACATATTAGTGAGTGCCTTTATGCTTATTAGTCAAGCTCCAAATTGAGCAACAAATACAAAAAAAAATAAGAATAGGGATTTGTATTGTAGTTGCAGTAAATCTGCAGATTAATTTGAGGAACATTAACACCTTAACATTGAGACTTACTCCCCAGGAATACGGTATGTGCAATCCATTTTGTTCCATTCTATTTTGATATTTGTTAATCAAATTTCATAAGTTTCTTCAGCTAAGTAATTCATATTACTTGTTAGGTTTTTCTTAGGTATTTAGTAGTCTTTGTGGCTGAAATGCTATTTCCTTTTTTAAATTACAATTTCTTTTCTTTTTTTTTTTTTTTTTTTGAGACGAAATCTGACTCTGTTTCCTGGGCTAGAGTGCCGTGGCATCAGCCTAGCTCACAGCAACCTCAAACTCCTGGGCTCGAGCAATCCTCCCGCCTCAGCCTCCCAAATAGCTGGGACTACAGGCATGCGCCACCATGCCCGGCTAATTTTTTCTATAATTGTATATTTTTAGTTGTCCAGCTAATTTCTTTCTATTTTTAGTAGAGACGGGGTCTCACTCTTGGTCAGGCTGGTCTCGAACTCCTGATCTTGAGCGATCTACCCACCTTGGCCTCCCAGAGTGCTAGTATTATAGGTGTGAGCCACCGTGCCTGGCCCAAATTACAATTTCTGATAAGAAATTTTGTTTAAGGGAAAATGTTCTACTATTGTGTATTTATTTTGTATCTGCCAATATTTATGATCTGTCTATTAATTCTAATAGTTTTTTGGTAATACTTTTGGTTTTCCTAAGTACAGATTATACATAATCATCTGTAAATAATGATTTTTCATTTCTTCATTTCCAATATTTATGTCCCTTTTTCCTTATCTGCACGTATTAAATTGACCTCCTTGAGAGCTTTCTGGTCTTGTTCATGAAGTCAAGGGAATGCCTCTTTTGTTTCATCATTTAGTGTGACTTTTGCTGTTTCTGATATATTCTCTTTTTTTCAAGGTTACTTTCACTTATTTACTTATGTTTACTAGCATCTCTCTCCTCCACCCCCCCACAGACACACACATAGTACAAAGAAATACTGTCAGTGAATGGAGACAAGTCATAAGTTCTGTGGTCTTAGTAGCCCACAGAGAGTGGAGTGATGAATCTGCCAGGTAAGAAGAGCTTCTAATATATTCTTCATCAGGTTAAGGATATTTTCTTTTATATCGAATTTAACTTATCCAAGATTGACTCATAAAATTACATATAATTCTTTACTACACAAATGAAATTTCCTCCTATTCCTATTTTATTGATTTTTTTTAAAACATTAGGAATGGCTGATTTATTTTTATCAAATACTTTGATTGTAAGATTTCTTTCCTCCTTGTGTTTGCTGTTGTCATGAATGATGTGGATAGACCAGTCTCCCTGTCACTCTTGTCTCCCTATACTCTATTCTCAACACATCCAGACACATACCTCTTGTTCAAATGCCCCACCCACTGCCTGTGTTGTTTAAAGTAAATACAAATGTTCTTACTACACCTGACAAGGCCCTACCCTATTCAAACTTATTACCTTTCTGCCTCATCTTCCACTGCTGTCTATCTAGCTTGCTCTGCTCCAGTCATTCTGGCTTCCTTGATGTTCCTGGAACATTCTGGGCATGTTCCCTTCACAGAGCCATTTGCTTGTCCTCCTCCCTAGGATGTTCTTCTCCCAGACATCACCATACTTAGATACCTCACTGACTTTAGGTCTTTACTGAAAGATCACCTTTCTAGTGAGTCCTTCCTTGGTCACCCTTGCTAAGTTCAACTCATCTGACTTTTCATATCTTCTTTTCCTGCCTTTTATTTTTTCTCTTTAGTACTTATCACTAACAATATGCTAAATATTTTGTTTATATTGTTAATTGCTTATCTCTTTGGAATGTAAGGACCATGAGATTAGAGAGTTAAGTCTTCTTTATTCACTGCTGTAACCACAGCATTGAGAACAATGCATGACATGTAGGTAGGTGCACAGTACCTCAACATTGAATTGCCCTTGCTCTTCAGAAATGAAGCCTAGTTGGTTTTGGCATATTATTAGATTTGTACACTCTCAGATAAGTGATTACCTAAATCAGAATATTGTCGTGTGATAAAATGTAGAAGACATGTTTTGAGTGATGTGCAAGACTCATTATGCAGTGAGAATTATTTATGATACATGTCTTTTTTTTAAAAAAAAGTGAATCTTTTTTCTTGAATGAAAATAGCTCTATCAGATTTTCCAATAATAAAAAGAATGCATGTTGGTGTAAAAAAATAAAGGAATAGAATAGTATTAACAAGAAAGTAACAGAATCTATTCCTACTCTCTGCTTCCTTTCCTGACACCCATCCCCAATCCCCATTTCTGGGTATTTTCAGGACTGCAGAGGTGAACACTAGTGTTTCCAAAGAAAAGAGATGGAGGGAGCAGAGAAGAGGGTGGGACCATTCCCCCGAGAGGAAGTAGAAATAGCCAGTAGCTCAAGGAGAAGACGCTATCTCTTTCAGTAATCAGAGAAAGACAACACTTGTGTTGCATGTGCAAAGACGAAAATGAGCAAAAGCCACAGTGCCCTGCGTGGTGGGGGTGGTAGGAGGGAAGGTGGGGAGGGAGGGGCAAATCACCCTCTGTTTTGCTAATAATGGGAGGGGAAATTTGGGACCCGAACTCAACAGTGACGTGTCCTCACGTGACCAGGAGCCGCCGCGCTGGAGTCTTGGTCCAGATAGTGGTTTCTGGTCAGGTACCAGCTCCCTATTTCCTTGGATGCGACGTGACTGTGGCCAGGAAGGAGGAGGAGGACGTGGAGGAAACCTGTCCCGATCCCTGTATGTCAGTGTGAGGGTGGGTGTCGTTGGAGACTCCGGGGTGGAGGGTAGCAACACAATTTTCAAGTTGGGGAACTAGCTTCTCTATTTCCTCACGGAGAAACCGGAGCCCAGCCTCTTTCTCCTTTCGTGCCTTTTAAGAGGCAGGGCAATGCCAGCAGCAGGAATGGCTGGCGTCAGTGACTTGAGAGGATGGAGGAAATGGTTATCAGGGAGCAAAGCGAGGGGGACTGTGAGGGGAGAGACAGGCCTGACAACTTGGACCTTAAACAGGGAAGGGTTGGGGTCTGGACCCACGTTTGGATGTTCGTGCATCCACCGAGCACTAAGTCCACATTGTCTCCTGTTGGTTCCTGTCTGGTTCTGGTTTTGGTCTGTCTGTGTCTGTCAGTCCGTCTGTCAGTGGTGGGTTGGTGATGCACAAGGTGGAACAGCTGAAACCTTCATTTTCTTCCTCCTTCCCCTTCCCACAGACACTCCTGCCCTTAGATCCAGCTCGACTGAAGCTTCAAACTCCCCGCCCCCAACTCGCTCTAGGGGTGCGCCCTGAGACGTTCATTCGCACTGCTGCAGCATGGGCCGTGCTCAAAATTTGGGCTTGATGGCAGCTGGACTGGTGATTGGGGCTGGTGCCTGCTACTACATATACCAGCTGACCTGTGGTGGAGAGCAGAACGAGAAGACACCAGCTGACTTGAAAAACATTAATCCTGCCTACAAAAAGTTTAGAAAATACAGAAAACTGTAAGAAAGAGAATAAAAATAAGACACCAGGAGTTATCATTCCTTGTCTTTTCTGTGTGAGAATGTGGATGTATGTGTTTAACATTATTGCAGTCATACCGTATATGTTGTCCTGAAATTAGTTTTTTCAGGGGCATGGCAGGGTATGACTTTTACTAGTCAATGAAAATGCTTTGTAAACATCCTGTTAGTGGAATGTTTCATAGTGCCGTCATATAATAATCTTCTCCTTTTGCTGGCCTTTCATGTAGCAGGTATGAAACTTACCTCAGGTATGAAAGAAATACTAGACATCTTTATTTTTTAAGAAAACAACCCTTATGTAGTCTCCAGAATGGTAGGACATCCTATCACAGGCATTTGGGGGTAGTGCCAAGGTTCTGGGGTTATACATTACCAAGGTTTGGGGGGATACCTTTGTATAGCTGTTATAGCTGTGATACCCATCATCCAGGTTTCCACGAGCCTTTCAATGGGCCAGTTAGGCAGCTTGCATGCTATGTTTGGCATAGAGGGAACAGGAATTTGGTGAGGCTGGGATCCTGGGCAGGACCCAGTCTCCCAGGTGTATCACACAGCCATCAACATTGAATTCCTACTCTTTTCCCCGGGCTTCTGGGGAACATACCAGAGTTCCCATCTGCTCAAGGGACTCAGAGACCTCTTTCTTTTCCCCTCTAGTGGTGGTGGTGGGGAGGATTTTCTTTTTAGGATGAGGGAAATATCTCCCTCCTCAAATTCTGTTTTTTACAATGGGCTTGGGGTTTGGGGAAACAAATCTTGGAAAGTCCTGCCAAAAACTTCCTCCGAAGCAAGGAAGTACAGATTTGGCTTGATTAAGAAGGGGGAAAGAGAAGAACATAGATAGACACAGTGATGAGATATAAATTAGTACCCTGGTGTCTTCAGTGGGATTCCCTAAAAGCAGAGCCTGAGATGGGAGTTTTTGTGAAAGCGGTTTATTGAGGGCATATTCTTAGATGAAACCTGTGTATAAGTGAAGGGTACAGCATAGAACAGAGGGAGAAACTAGGCATCGATGTAGTTCAGTGGAAGTTTAGCCCCAGTCTGAGCCCAGGAACTGTGGACCATGAAGGGCACTAAGGAATGGACCCATCTTGAGACAGTGGAGCCAAGCTTTTGAATCCACTGGCTGCAAGCCAGGATGCATGGGTAGGGTGGGGTGAGGGGAGAGAGGCTTTAACTCCCCAAGTATCCTGGATGAAGTGCTCTGACAAGGGCACAACTATGAATCTTCAGCAGCCAACATTCCTGGCAGCTAGGGGATGGATGCACTGGCCCAGTGAATGGAATCTGGACAGGGCATCAGCAGCGTCTATTACATCTAGTATAACTAGCCGATCTGCATTCTTGCAATGAAAATGTGCTTTCTATCCATGTGCTCCGCCTCCCACCAGGGGCCTTAATTTCAGAATTACTAGCTGTGGAGTCTTTTCATATGTGCAGTCTATCAGGAAATGACCAGCTTCTCCATAAACAAAAGGAAAAGAGGAGAGTGGTTGTACTACTCTGATCTCCTAGTGGTTGCCTCAGAAATACGCCCCCTCAGAGGCTAATTTTCTCCCTTTAACCTAGAATCAAATCTCCTTCACTGTATGAATTTCAGAGAGGGACTGCATGACATGCAATTTAGCACCTAGTGAAAACTGGTGTTCTGCCTGTAATGAAATTAGAGACTCGAACAAAGGTTGACGGGAATTTAGACATAGGATGTATGCCTCTGGTTCATTTAGAACAGGTTTTGGCAGGTGTTAGAACTGGCTGCTATACAAATCTCCTCTGAATTTTTTGTAACCAGTGGAGAAATTGCTAAAGGAAGGACAGGCGCTATTCACTTATATAATCCAAAGTCAGCCAAGCAGAGATGGGAGGGTGTCAGGGCAAAGGGACCTTGATACCCTGACAAACGGGCTACCCATTAATCTAACATCCATGTAGTAGCCCTGGGCTTTTGGAGATAGAAGATATTTTGGAAGAATTTAAATTTTGAGCCCCCACATTGCTGATACGTAAGAAAAATCAGCCTTACGTATTTTTGTGGTTCTCTCACTAATCGAGTGTTGTCAAAATTTGGGAACCAAGATATCAGAAAAGCACGCCCCTCCACATAGGTTGTTGCTGAGACACATATTGTTCCAGATTGCAAACTTTTTAGGCTTAATGGCTCTGGTGCTTCTGCTCTGTGCTAGGGGAACAGCAATCATTATCAAAGCTGAATTGGCTGGGCTTAGGAGCCAATATCCCTGGTGCATCTCATGGCTGTCCTCTATGGGACTTGTCACATCTTTGAAACATTTTTGAAATAGGGCACAGGTAGCTCCTTGTTCAGGAGCCCCTGTTTCTTCATCTTCACTAACTCTTTCCCAGAACAGAAGGAATTTTGTTTTTACCAGGGAAAATTCCTGTATCTTTAAACACAAGTTATCTTGCTCAACTTAACAGATGAGTTACAAGAGGATGAGTAAATTAACCAAGACCCTACACACGGTGATGGGTCACTGGATAAGTCTTTTCTCATTTTAAAAACATATCCCCAGTTAAAATAAGTAAATATTGAGAAATTGTACTATCATTCAATTTAGTCCCCTCTCCTGTCCCCAACCAGTTTCATTTATAATGAAAAGTTATATCTTCTAATGTTGCTAGACAATTAAATACTACAACACATTATAGGATACTATGTGAGAGTCTATAAAAATGTCTTATATAACAAGGGTTCCCAAGTCCCAACTTACAGCCTATTTTATTTAATACGAACATTTAGCTCTCAACCGTATTTTCATAATTCAAGTTGAATATAACTTGATCAATCAATTAGAAAACCTAGTTTGCATTATGCAAAGAATGGTTGATAATAATGTCATCAAAATCAGGAGCCATTATTATCTGCATTTAAAAAAAAACCTTAACAACACACCACTTGGTTGGGATGCCTTTAAGCTTTGTTTATCCTAACAGTGGGTGATAAAGGTGATAAAAATTGATATGAATGTGTAAGAAGTTTTGTGCTAATGATAGAGCTGGTGGTGATAAGAAAAAGAAAAGCCATTACTCCTGAACAAATGTTCCATGTAATCAAACTCTAAATTTGTTCACTGAAGTCTATGTTTTATAGCTATACAATTACAGCTCTAATAAAACCTTTATTATTGAAATTTCTGCAGCAAATATAACTTTGCTATTGCAAGTTTCAACTTCTCTGAACTTTAATTCCATTTTCCCCATTGAAACAAATATTTTTAGAAGGGAATTTTGAAAAATGTGGGTTTCTCTGAAATGCAAATACTGCTTTATAGGAGAGCAGAGTGTATTTGTGAAACATTAGATGACTATGACAATCCTGACTACTAAATGGATAAGTGCCTTTCTGTTATCTAGATCTAGGGCCCCCAGGGATCTGGAAATCTATCTATCTATCTATCTATCTATCTATCTATCTATCTATCTATCTATCTATATTTTTTACCTATTTTAGTTTTATTTTAAAGGATGAGTCCAGAATTCATTCACTGGCTGACCACGCAATCAAATTTTCATCAAGAAGGATTTTGGGGCTGGACGCGGTGGCTCACGCCTGTAATCCTAGCTCTCTGGGAGGCCAAGGCGGGCGGATTGCTTGAGCTCAGGAGTTCGAAACCAGCCTGAGCAAGCCTCGTCTCTACTAAAAAAAAATAGAAAGAAATTAATTGGACAACTAAAAATATATACAAAAAATTAGCTGGGCATGGTGGCGCATGCCTGTAATTCCAGCTACTCAGGAGGCTGAGGCAAGAGGATCGCTTGAGCCCAGGAGTTTGAGGTTGCTGTGAGCTAGGATGACACCACGGCACTCTAGCCCGGGCAACATGGTGAGACTCTGTCTCAAAAAAAAAAAAAAAAAAAAAAAAAGAAGGATTTTGGAACCCCAACCAACCTTCTGGAATATGTGAACTGCCCATGTTATATGTTGCAATAGATCAGATGATATCTTGGGAAAGGGAACTCTTACCTTGTGCTACCAGAATCAATACCCAGAACTGCCCTATCAGTCTCAGACTAGCCCTGTGGCTTCCTCCTCACCTAGAAAGTAAAAAGTTTATTATACATCAAAGAGATAGTATGCTTCTTGGGCACTCTTACTTTCTCCTGATGCCAGGCATAAAAATCCGAGGGTTGCAACCTTCAGATTGTCTGGGAGCAGCAATAGTGATGATAATAATAATAATAACAACCCATGTGATGAAACTTTGTATGTGTTATCTATTTTAATCTTTACAAAATCTCATGAGAGATAGATATTAGTTTAGAGATGAGAGAATAGAGAGTCAGAGAAGTTAAGCGACTTTGCCAGTGCACATATAGCTAGAAATTAGTGGAGGTAGAATCTGAACTGTCTCCAAAATCCATGTTCTTCACCACTAGATTATGCCACATCATAATGTACATGTGTTAAAAGTCCCCATCGGCAGGCCCTGGCAGACAGAACCGCACAAACAACCTGGAAGAGGAAAAAAACCAGAAACATTAAATTACTTTCCTCAAAAGAGGAGGAACACCAAGAGCCCTCAGAGGTTTCAAGACTACAAGGATAGTAAAAGGATGACAACCCCCAGTCCACTCCACCTCCAGAAACATAGACACACAGTAAGTAGGAAACCACAATAGTAAGGAAAGAAATAATATTGCCTTTGGGGTGTCACA
>CAUYSK010017748.1:0-64616 GCA_963575035.1 Avahi laniger
CAATGTTTTTTATTTAAACAGAGATGTATTTTCCCTCTTCACGTTCCTAGAAGCGGAGGCTTCCAAGAGTAACTGGAAATTTCTGCCCCACAGCAAGGCAGTGTGCTGGAGGACCATCTGGCTGGCTGGGGCAGCCAGAGAGGCTTCGGGTTAGATGTAAGGGCAGCGAGAAATGAGCAGTGAATGGATGGATGAATGAAAAAAGGAACTGGAATAGAATATAGGTAGCTTACTATTTCTATCTTAGAATGGAAGAAGCCTTTCTATAGTAGTCACAATCCCCAAACCATAGACCACAAAGAAAAATACTGGTAGGTCTGTCTACATCAAATTTAAGAAACTCAAAGTTAAAAAGAGCAGTCTGCAGCATGTACTCGGCAGGCAAAAGGTCAACACTCTTGTATGAAGAATTCTTATGAATTATTAAGATGAAGATGAACACTTCAATAGTGAAAATGAATGAAGAATATTAAATGCAATTCTCACAAGAAATGCAAATGACTAGTAAACTTTTAAGAAAGACAGTCAACTTCAAACGATGAGGTCCCATCTTCACCTAACAGACAGACTGAGAACCAGGCAGCGTGGCAGTCCCCCGCGGGGTGGACATGCAGGGCGTGAGCACTCTCGCTCAGTCTGGGGGAGGAAGACGGGCCATTTTCTGGGGCCTTTTTGGCAATGTATAGTGAAAGCATTTAAAAGTTTACATGCCCTTTGCTCTTGTAACTTCTTGCAAATGAACAAGTGCCCAGAAATATTGATGCAAGAATCTTCTTCAAATCACATTTTATAATAAAAAATTAAAAATGATCAGCGAAGGTTCAGGTAAATAAACTGTGGCTAGAGCATACAGTGGAATATCGGACAGCTGTCAAACGGGATTCCTTAGACGTGTGTTATTGCTATAGAAATAATGGCCACGATATGTCACTCGAAAAAAACATGTAGCAGAAAACATATTCATTAGAAGTTGTGGGCAGGCATACATACACATATGCACACATACGTGTGGAATAAATGTGGTTGGAAGAAATGTTCTTGGGAAGACAGCATCTCGCTAGTGTTGAATATTTCATTATACATATTTTCTAACTTATTTATTAAAATCACAGCCGGTCTCTGCTATTTCACAGATGGGGCAACCGAGGCTTAGAGCAGGCTAGAGACTCGCTGGGACCGGGCCTCCAGCCTCTGAGCTGCCTTTGCTGTTCTGAGACCTCAGACTCCCAGAGTTTCACCATGTGGCCTTAGGCAAGCCCCTTCCCTCTGGGCTGCGCAGCCTACTTTTCCAGCTCACTGTGGGGGTCCTAGTCTCTGAGCTCAGTGCCCTGCCCCCATCAGGAGAACTGGCCCAAACAGCAAGTCTGGGCCAAGTCTCTTCCAGGGTGACCAGAACTTCTAAGAAGTGCCAGAAATTTCATCATCCCAGGAGGAGGGCTGGGCCAGGGTGAGTCACCAGCGAGCCGGGCGCTGGAGGTAGGGGCTGACCATTCCCAGACGGGAGGCATGGAGCCAGTCAGCTTTCCTGGGATGAGCAGGCAGCTTGGGAAAGCGTAAAGAAGTCCTGGAGTGGAAGAAAAATTGTAATGGTTCCCCCACCTCCTCTCTCCATACACCCGCTTCCACGCACCGGCCCCTCCAGCCACTCCGCCAAGCGGCCATGCAGTCCCTGTTCACATACCCTGGGTGATGGGGAACTCACCACCTCACTACAATGTTCCACTCCTTCCCCTGGAAGGGCAGGGGAATCAGTGCTGACTCTGGAGTTGAACTGCTCTGGGCGGGGCCCTAGCTATGCCACTGAGCCTCAGTTTCTTTGTAAAATGGGGGTGATATTATCTATTACTAGCACCTCTAAGATTGCACGGAGGATTGAATGAATCAATGCATGTAATGTGCCTATTATATTAAGATGCTTGGCATGCAGTATATTGTTTTTTTGTTTGTTCGTTTTGGTTTTTTGAGATAGGGTCTCACCTTGTTGCCTAGGCATGGGGGCAGTGGCATCATCACAGCTCTCTGCAACCTGAAACTCCTGGGCTTAAGCGATCCTCCTGCCTCAACGTCCTGAGTAGCTGAGACTACAGTCATGTGCCACCACGCCCAGCTAATTTTTCTATTTTTTGTAGAGAACGGGTCTCACTATGTTGCTCAGGTTAGTCTTGAACTCCTGGCCTCAGGTGATCCTCCCACCTTGGCCTCCCAGAGTGCGTGAGCCACCGCGCCGGCCTAAATGCTTGGCACATAGTATATTGTTAACAGATGAGTTTATTTTTCATTCCAACCGTTGACCCCTTTATTTAGGGCAAACCACCCCTGAAGAGAGTCTGGACATCATAAAAAATGGATCTCCGGGGGCTAACCCTGGTGCCCGAAGGTGCCTGGAAAGTGAAGACGCTGGACTTGGTAGGCGATCTCGCCTCAGGGAAACAAAATCTACCAGCCGAGGCTCTTGACTCATAGAATTCAGGTACAAGAAATCTTGGGTGCATGACCGGGCACGGTGGCTCACGCCTGTAATCCTAGCTCTCTGGGAGGCCGAGGTGGGCGGATCGTTTGAGCTCAGGAGTTTGAAACCAGCCTGAGGAAGAGCGAGACCCCGTCTCTACCAAATATAGAAAGAAATTAATTGGACAGCTAAAAATATATAGAAAAAATTATCCGGGCATGGTGGCACATGCCTGTAGTCCCAGCTACTCGGGAGGCTGAGGCAAGAGGATCGCTTGAGCCCAGGAGTGTGAGGTTGCTGTGAGCTAGCTGACGCCACGGCACTTACTCTAGCCAGGGCAACAGAGTGAAACTCTGTCTCGAAAAAAAAAAGAAGAAATTTCGGGTGTAGACAAACCCCAACTCAGATCGGCTGAAGCCCCACAGGGCACATATTGGCCTATGTGGCTGGAAGGTCCAGGTGGGACGGCATCAGGCGGAGCTGTGATCAGGTGCCTAAATGTGATGCCGGGGAAAGCCGCCCTCTCTGCTGCTCCTGCTCTCAGCCGGGCCTTCCTCTGAGCTGGTTTCATTCTCAGCAGGTTCCCCCAGGCGCTGGCCTCCAAACGGCAGGCTCACACCCAGGCTGTGCTCCCCGCCCCCTGACTCCAGGGCAGCACAGTCTGCCTGAAATACACAGGCCCCTCACCTCAGTCACACACCCTCCCTGAGCCAACCACTGTGGCTGGGGAGGGGACACTCCGGGGGGCCACACTTGGGCCAGGTGCCCACCCAGGAAGAGGAGGGTCAGCTCCACCCGAAGGAACCACGTGGACCCAGAATGGAGACAGGAGGGCTCGGCGGAGGAGCCTCGGGCTGGCAGCAGGAGGAGCAGGGGACGAGCACGGGCAGAGACCGCGGTGCAGACCGCGCAGGTCCCTTGGAGAGTTTCGTAGCTCCTGCGGGCGAGTGGGGCACGCGGTGCGCCTGCGACTGCCCAGTGCGGCACTGGAGTCTGAGGGGGAGCGGGAGGGGCGGTGTCACAAAGAGACCCACGGCTTAGCGAATTTCCATGCGAAGGGACAGGCCAGCTATGGTGGCTCCAGGATGCCAGGGGCTCTTTCCACGCCAGCGTGATGCCCACCTGGCAGTGCAAGGTGGCTGCTTCCAGCCAGCAGGAAGGGGAGGGAAGGGGAAGGCTCGTTCTGTCCTTTAAGGCCACGAGCCACGGGTCGGCCCCGTTACGTCTTCTCCCACTCTACGGTCCAAGGCTTCCACAGCCGTCCCGGCTGCCAGGGAGGCCGAGAAGGGAGCCTCCAGCCACGCAGCCGTGTGTCCGTCTGAAATTTCCGCAGCCGTGCTTCCCACATGTACGGTGGGGGCTGACTAGTAGTTTCCACCACAGGTAGAGACGGTGGGGTGAGTGGAACAGCATTCACGGTGGGATGGAAAGGCAGAGAGGTGGGGAAGTTCCCGGCGTAAATTAACAAATCGGCTTTTCCTTGGGTGAGGAGCAGGGTTCTAGGATGTAAGGACAGGGGTGTGGTTGGGTGGGGCTGGAGAGGGCTGGGGTCCAGACCAGAGAGGGCGCGAACTTGGCCCCGGGAGTGACTGTGTGTCCACGTGTCCGACTCTGTTCACACCGTCTGCCAGCGGCTTCCCTGGGCCGCCCTCGGGTCTGGGCGCTGAAGACTGGTGGTGCAGCCCACTCGGGAGGGGGAGGGGGGGAAGAGGCCTGGACAGGCCTGGTGGCGGGGCCATCTGAGCAGGGAATTCCAGGCACTGACTGGCCTGTGGTCTAGGAGGGGGCAGGGGAGGCATCGGGGACTGTTCTCTTAGACTCCTCACCTGCCGGGGAGGGACAGAGCTGGAAGACAAAGGCCAGAGGGAAATCTCCCAAGCAGCGTCTTTCAAACTAGCAGCCCGGTACAACCAGCCGGGATTACAAAAGACACGGATGCCCAACTCCACCCTCTGGAGACTCGGATTTAATTGTTCTGGAGCACAGTCTAGACAGTGGTATTTTAAAACAAAAGAAATTCCCCAGGCGATTCCAGTGCACTGCCAGGTTTGAGATGCCTCGTTCTCAAGCTCGGGTCTGGGCCGTGCTGCCCTGGGTCTTTGTTGGGCAGCAGGAGGGCAGGGTGGGGCCATCCCCTGGGTGAGGTGGGCCTCTATTTGAAAGTCACTGCCCGTGGTCTGTGAACGCCTTCCCTCTGTTTGTGGAATTCTGCCCCGGACAGTGTTGGTGGCTCTGACACTGACTGCCCTTGTCTCCTCTGCAGCTGGGTGCAGACAGCAGACTCACATGGCCCACGCTGTGGCCGCACCAGATGTTGGATGGGAGGCGAGAGGGTTGGCCCAGCGGGCCCAGTGCAGAGCCCACTGCTCGGGGAAGGGGGAGTCACAGCAGAAGTCCCACTGGGGGTGCCAGACCCGCCCGTTCAGGAGTGGGCAGCCCCCACGTTGCCTGCACCCAGGCTGCGCAGCGAGATTTTGGACGCTGACGCTCTTTTCCCTCCGAGCTTGGTTTCCAGAGACATTGTGATGGCAAATCCCTTTTCTCCTCCAAACAGCTTGAGTCAGTTTAGGTTGTTTGCAATGAACATCAACAAACATTTAATTGAGGGCCTATTACATACCAGACACTGCTCTAAGCCTCTTAACTTCAAAACAATCCTTTGAGGCAGGAACTATTTTATAGGTGAGGACAGTGAGGCAGAGGGAGGAAGCCACCTGCTGCATGAAGGTCATACAGGGAGGATGTGGATTTAAACCAAAGCCACTGGGTCCCAGAGCCTGTGGGCCCAAACCTGTGTGGTTGTTTGGGTTATTATTATTGCTTTTCTCTTTTTTTGATGCTGGGACTGAGGCTCAGAGGCACAGTGACCTCCCCAAGGCTACCCGGTGAGGATGCAGACCCAGAAAGCCCAGTGAGCCTTCTCGTCCCGTCTGGGCTGGCCAGGTGGTGCAGGTGACCCCACGCAAGCCGGCCATGGCGCCTTGGTGCCCAGGGGGCTGGTGAGATTGCCGCTGATGAAAATAACTCTGCTGCCCACTGCGATCATTTCAGTCTAGGCCTTATCAGCCCGAAACTTCCTCCAACCATATCTCGGCCAGGCACAGGGCCCCAAATTCCTGGTGGGTGATGCGTGCTCTGTCTGTGATAAGAGCCCTGGCAGGGGTCCGAGGGGACGGCTGCCTTGGCCGCATCTCCAGCTCAGATAACAGAGGCCGGCAGAGGTGTCTCCACTTTATCTGTGGAGAGCTGGCCAGGCCCTGGGCTCCTGGGCTGCAGGGCGGGCCTGAAGCTGGCTCACTAGCTCCTCCCCTGGGACCCCTAGAGGGGAGATACGACACCTCCCACTGCCTCAGGCCACCTCCCTCTTTAGAGGGGACAGATTCAATCTATCACTTACCCACTCATCAGATATTCACTGAGCACTCCCTTGAATCCAGTCCCATTTAAAGTACAGAGAGTCCCTGACTTACGATGGATCAATTTAGGATTTTTCAACCTTACGACGGTGTGAGATCAATACACATTCAGTGGAAACCATACTTCATCCAACCATACCCATACTACTATTCTGTTTTCCACTTTAAGTACAATATTCAATGAATTATGTGAGACATCCAACACTTTATTATAAAATAGGCTTTGTGTTAGATGATTTTGCCCAACTGTAGGTTAATGTAAGTGTTCTGAGCACGTTTAAGGTAGGCTGGGCTAAGCTATGATGTTTGATAAGTTGGTGTGTTCAATGCATTTTCTTTTTTTTTTTCTTTCTCTTTCTTTCTTTTTTTCTTTGTTGACAGGGTTTTTCTCTGTCTCCCTGGCTAGACTGCAGTGGCGTCACCGCAGCTCACAGCAACCTCAAACTCCTGGGCTCAAGCGATCCTTCTGCCTCAGCCTCCTGGGTAGCTGGAACTACAGGCATGTGCCACCATGCCCAGCTAATTTTTCTATTTCTTGTAGAGATGGGGTCTCACTCTTGCTCAGTCTGGTCTCTAACTCCTGGCCTCAAGTGATCCTCCCGCCTCAGCCTCCCAGAGTGCTAGGATTACAGGCGTGATCCATTGCACCTGACCTGCATTTTCAATTTATGATATTTTCAACTTACAATGGGCTTATGGGAACATAATCAAGAATTGAGGAGCACCTGTACTTTTGGTCTGGCTCATTTCAGTTTATTTGATCTTCCCAGCAACCGCATTAGGAAGGCCTTGATATCATTATGTTCATTTTGCAGTTGAGGAAATTAAGGTCCAGAGAGGTGAAGTAACTTGCCCAAGATCACACAGCTGGTGTGTGGTGAAATTCTTAATGACCCGATTATATAGTATAGTCATTTATGAATGAATTTAAAAAGTCAGCCAATGACAAGTACTTTGAAGAAGAATGCAGCAGAATAACAGGATAGAGAGCGGCAGTTGCTACCTCTACTGCGGTCTCAGGGAGGGCTTCTCTGGGGCTGTGGCATTTCAGCTATATCTCAATGCAAAGATGAGGCAGCCATGAGGGTCTGGGGGAAGAGCATTCTAGGCAGAGGGAACAGCAAGTGCAAAGGCCTTGAGGCAGGACAAGCTCCAATAGGGAAGAGGGCCCAGAGAGCAAAGGGCCTGCGCAGGGGTAGACAGAAGCTGGGGCAGGCTGGGCCCGGTTCTCAGTCCAGGCTTTGGCCCCTCCAGGCCCTCCTGGGTCCTCTGTGGGCAGCTCCATCTGAGCCAACAGGCCATTCCTGGATTCACTTCCTACCAGCTGTGTGACCGGGGGCAGGTGACCAGGTGGCTTCCCTTCTCTGTGCCTTTGCTGTTGGCTACCTCACCCCTGTCATGGAGTAGGGGTGGGGCACACTCTGGGTCCATGGCTTCTGCCCAGATATGAGGTGACTGCTGGACCATGTGTCTCTGGACAGGGATGGGAGGTGGTTCTGAGCCTCAGATCCTAGGCAATGTGGCCCCAGGGCTGGGAGAGACACAGAGACCTAGAGAGAGTCAGAGGGAGATACAGAGACCAAGAGGGACAAACACTGAGACAGAGAGAAAGACTGACATTAAACAGATGGAGGCCAGACACGGTGGGGGCTCAGGCCTGTAATCCTAGCACTCTGGGAGGCCGATGGGGAGGATCACTTAGGTTCAGGAGTTGGAGACCAGCCTGAGCAAGAGCGAGACTCCTGCAAAAATAGACAAATTAGCTGGGTGAGGTGGTGCTGGTGCACACCTGTGGGAGGCTGAGGCAGGAGGATTGAGCCAAGGAGTTGGAGGTTGCAGTGAGCTATGATGATGCCACAGCACTTTAGTTTGGGCAACAAAGTGAGATCTTGCCTCAAAACAAAGAAACAAACGACAGAGATGGAGACCCAGAAAGAGACCCAGAAAGGGAGAGACAGATTGGGGGAAGAGAGGGAGACATCCTAAGAGAGATAGAGGGACAGGGGCCATCTGAATGAGACGCCAAGAGAAACAGAGATCCGGTTACAGTGACAGAGAGACAGGGAAAGATGCAGTGACCAAAAAGAACACGAGAGAAAACTGTGGATGTTCAAAATGCCACTGAATTGTATGTACATTTTAAAATGATTAAAATGGTGAATTTTACACCATGTAATTTTACTACAGTAAAAAAGAGAGAGACAGAGCCAGAGACTCAGTTGGAGAGGCAAAGACAGACAGACACACAGAGACGGAAGGACAGAATTCAGAGCCTGCTTCTGCTCAGGCCTGGCTAGCCTTTGGGACCCTAAGGCGGTGTTGGGGAGGGCACGTGGGCTTGGGGTCCCTGTGCCAGCGTCCAGGCCTGCATTAGCAGTGGGCCTGCCAGCAGGCTGGGGGTTCTTGGAGCCCCAAGGGTAGGAAGTGTTGGGGGGGCAAGGCTGGGCCTGGCCTCTGACAGGCCTCCTCTTGGTAGTTTTGTACCCTCATAACGTGCCCAAAGTTGCTGGGTCCACCGTCCACGTGGGGACACGGAGGCTCAGGCGGGCTGAGACGGCCGGGCCAAAGCGCCCGAGCCGGTGGGCAGCAGTGCCGATCTGGAGCTCAGAGTTTAGGCTGGGCGGGGGAAGAGCGCTGCAGGGAGGACGCGCAGGGAGGCCTCTCCGCGCGCCCTCGTCTGCCCATCGGGACCAGGGCGGCCGAGACCCCGCCCCGGAGGCGCAGGCGGAGTCAGGGAGGGGCTGGGGCCGGCCCGCCCCGCCCCGCGCCGCGCTCGGTCGGGGGCGCCCGGACTCTCGCGCCGCAGACTGCCGGCGGACCGACGGACGACGCCGCGCCGAGCGCAGCGCGGTGAGTGCACGCGGACCCCTCCCGCCCCCGCCAGCGCGGCGGGGGGCGTCGGACGCTCTGCCGGCCCCGTGGAGCCACGGGCACGCCCTGAGGGCTGCCCACGCCTCCGCCCGCTGGGGTCTCGCTCTCCGTGTCCCAACGCTGGGACAGTCCTCCGAGCGCCGCGCCCCATTGTACAGATGCGGGCACTGAGGCCGGCGCGGGGTGGGGGTTCCGGGCGGGTCCCCCCACCCCAGTTCCGCCGCTTCCTCCACTGGGTTTCCCCAGCCCCCAGGTCCAGGTCCCACTGGCCATTCCTCCTGTCCCACTGCCACGGCCCCAGGGTCCCACCGCCCCTCCAGTGCAGATGCCGGGTCACCATCCCCAGAGCGGGAAGAGGAGGGCTTCTAGATCTGGCAGCACCCCCGCGTAACCCCCCAGTCACGCCGCCACACAGGCACTCACACCAGAAGGTCCAGCACCCTGCACCAGCGCGCCTCCACTGAGGTCACCCCGTCCTGCCTCCTCCCAGTCCCGCGCTCACCCCCCGCCCGGTCCACACGCTCTCTCGCTGGGGTTCTTCCCGCTCGGCTGTCTCACATGCCCCTGTTGCACACACATGCTTCATACCTGCGTGCCTTGCACACACATCTCTCAGACGTGTATCCCTGCATGCCTGCGGGCCCGCCCTGCACCCCTCTTTGCCTGTCTCGCAGACAGTTGTGTCTCTATTAAACACATGTGTTCCTCTGACAGGGACACACACGTCTGCCACACAGAGGTGTCTGGGCACGCATATCTCCATTATGTGTCACCCATGTGTCCCTCACATACCTAGAGTCACAAACAGTCCCACTCTGGGAGTGCCGTACACCCCGTGAGTCTCGCACACAGCGTCACAGACGCCTACAACTTCACGCCCCGGTGCCCCTGCCAACCCCCACCTCCTTCGGCAGCCCTCTTCTGTCCTGGGGGGTTGGGAGCTGGCCCTTGCTGGGAGGTGGCGGCAGGCAGGCAGGGATTGCTCTTGGCTGGGACTTCCTGACCTCCCCTGATGGTGGGGCTGGGCTGGCTGTGGGGGGCGCAGGGAGAGGCTCAGCCTCAGCGGGAGCCCCGACTCCTTTCTACCCCCTGCATCCTCCCTCCCTTCCCCACCCCAGTGTCCGATACAGAGGATGTGGGGGTCCTCTCCCTCCCATTCTTGGCTGTCACAATAAGATCTCACCCCATCTCAGCTTCGTGGTGGCCACTTGGGCCCATCCAAAGCTGGTCTGAGCCAGCAGGTGTCGCCGTGACAGGCCAAAAAGAGAAAAAGGAAAGTGGATGGTTTCGGTGCTTGTGCCTACCCCATCCCCCTGAAGAAGAATGACCTCCGGGCCCTCCCTGAGAGACTCCGCAGGAATTGGGTGGCAGCTGGGCCGTGTTCCCTGGGGCCGGGCCCATGCGGTGCGTGTGTTCCTGGCTGGCTGAATGACTGGGGCTCTGGGCCCCGCCTTCCCCGTATGCAAAGTGGGTGAAGGTTCCCCACCAGGGAGAAGGGAGGGACAGGGATCTGTTGCCCCCGTGCCCCCAGGACCTCCTGCCCTGCCCTCGTGCATCAGAGTGCGTGGCGGGGCAGTGGGCAGGGGATGAAGTCAAAGAATCCTGTTCCGGGGGCACGGGCCTGCCAGCCCTGGCTGTGGCTAGCCCTGCATGTTTTGTTTGGCTCTTACCATGTTGTTATTATTTTAAAAAATTAATTAGCTGCCAGCGTTTACAAATTGGCAGGTTTCACAGAAAAGTCCGGATTTCCGTCTTCTCTTGAAAAAGCGCAAGTTCTGGCAGTTTGGGGTCCGCCGGTGCTGCCGCCTGCTGTCCGCCTGCCCGTCTTGCCCCTGCCCGGGCTGCAGAGGCCTCTGTGCTGGCTGCGTCTGCTGCCGGAGTTGGGCTGTTTTTGCCGCATTGCCCGCCTCAAGGGCGGCGCTCGTGGCTGGGGAAGCCTTGGGCCTGCGTCCCACCATTCAGTGAGTGGCGCCCAGGGGCCTGGACCACCGGACAGCTTGGTGGTGGTGACAGGCACTTTCTGCTGGGCTGTGGGGGACGGTGGCCTGGCGTCCCCGTGGAGGAGAGCAAGAGCTCGTGCCAGATAACGTGCTGTGAGTCAGGCCTTGTGGGTCGCCTGTCTTCCAGATCTGGTCGCCCATCCCACCAGGCAGAGCCCTGCCCTTCCCGACAGCTGGGGAAAGGGAGGCTCCCAGCAAGCGGGAGGGCTGGGGGGCTGGGGTTCCGTCGAGATTTCCTGGGAAAGCAAAGCTGCACCCCCTCATTGAGCCACTAGAGGGAGGACTTCCTTCGCCAGCCCACACCCGACACACAGTAGGTGTATAATACATGCTGGGGAGTGACCCAGGTAAGCTGACTGCTCTCTGTAGGGGTCAGGATGGAGCTAAATCCAGGGACCCAAGTGAAAATTGGGCGGGGCCTACCTTTAAGGATCCTTTTTATCTGTGGGGAAACCCAGGGCAGGGTTCCTGCCGGAGTCTTGATGGCCACATGCGCTGTGACCCCGTAACCACCACGTGGAGACCAGTGAGTCTCCGGGTGAGTCCTGGAGGCCTCAGGACCACTGTGGTGTGTCCTTTTGGACACTAGATGCAACGTTTGCTTTGCGTTCAGGGGCCGTGGGGCGCGAGCGTTCCCCCTACACCGTGGCTGGCCTTGGCTGTGAGATGCCACACAGAGAGGGGTGCAGGGCACTGCGTCACGTCAGGCCGGGCATGGTTGGTTCCCGCCTCCCAGCTTGTGCTGGGCCGCTGGGTGGGTGGCGTCGGGTGGGCGGTTGCTGCACTGTTTAGGGCCCAGTTCCCGTGACTGGGTGCTCTTTTGTCTGTCGTCTGCGTGTGGCTGAATCATGTGAACTAAAGGCCCCTGGGCCGCGTGGCCTCCTGGAAGGTTGTTGCCCGGATGAATGGAGACCAGGCCTGGGAGCAGCACATGGGGCTGGGGTTGGGCAGCCCTGGCCTCTTCCCTGCCTCTCCTGGAGAGACAGAGCATGGCTTTTTGTTTTCGTTCTGCTGGGGAGGAAGGTCCCGGGCCTGACTGCTCCAGGTGGCGCAGAGGGCCGGGGGCCAGGGCTGGTCTCCTGCTGGCCACTGTGTGCTCCTGGGCTTGCTCCTCCTTTCTCTGGGCTTCAGTCTGCCCTTCTGTAAGGTGGGTCCTGTGCTGCGCAGGTGGGCATGGAGTTCTAGAGTTCCATGCGGCAGGTGTGGCCACCTCTCTGGCTTCCTGAGGTCTAAGGGCCGCCCCTTGCTGAAGGCCTTTCCCCGGGATGCAGTTCCAGCCTGGGACAGGATTCTGGGCGCTGTGCTGTGCCAGGCGCCAGGGGCCTCACGACCACTTGCATCGGATGTGAGCTGCTGCTGGAGGCTTGGCTGTCCTGCGCTGGGTGGGGGCCGTTTGCCCATCCTGGGCTGAGCAGGGTCTGAGCAACCCATGCTCAGGACATGCCCAGACACTGGCGTTGCTCCCGCAAAGCTTATCTTCTAGTTGGGGGCGAGGTGGGGTGAGGCGGGCAGCAAGTGGCCAGGCACGACATCCAGGGGGCCAGGGTGGATCCTTTTGAGCAGGGGATTTCTGAGCTGAGCTGGGAGTGGCAGGGGATACCGCTAGTGCAAAGGGCCTGGGGTGGGACCTGGTTGGTGTATGAGGGACAGAAAAAGGGAGGAGGCTGGAGCTGGTGAGGGAGGGGAGACTGGGAGACAGGGGCGGGGCAGGGAGTTTGACAGCTACTGAAGTTTCTAGCCAGGGAGCAGTGAGGTCTGATTTCTGTTCTAGGACTCCCTCGCTGACTGCGAGACGGAGGCTTTGTGCCTCTGGGGGGCTGTCGGTAGAGCCCGGCTGCCTGCTCACCGTGCATTGGCGCCGCTCCTCCGCCAGCCCCTGCGGGGGGCAGGCTTCACCTTGAGAAACTGCAGACAGGTGGGAGACCGACGGGTTGCAGATGCTGAGATCCAGGACGACGCACGCTGGCTCGATAGACCACAGCCCGTCCTCACAGGATGGTTATGGAGCTGTGAAGGACGAGGAGGCTCTCTACGGAGAGGTCTTCCAGATCTGCTAGGAGGAGAAAACAAGGCGCCGAATAGTCCGTGCAGTGTGCTGCCCCGCGCGTGAAATAAATATAAGTTCACGTTTCTCGTATGTGCATACACAAACCAGGAGCTGGTTTCAGGGGTTACTTGTGGTCACCTGGGGTCGAGGTGATGAGGGTACAAGGTGAGGTAAGATGTCCTACTGTGTGCTTGTTACAGTCTCTGGGTTTTGAGCCGTGTCACTGGATTGCCTGTTCGTGTGACATGAAATTGAAAAGCAGCTGGTGGGTGAATGTTCATTTGTGAGTTTTAAGTGAAAGTGTTTAAGATGGTTTTAAAATACCCTGTGTTAACTGACCTTGTTTTTGAACAGACTTCTTCCTGGCGAAGCATATGAAAGTTTCCACTGTGATTAAAATTATACGGTACCAAAGTCACTTTTTGCAAAGTTTGGCCAATGGACAAAAACTCTCTTCCCCTTTTCCTTCACCTGTGTTCCTGTGGTGTGTTTCCTTCTGGTGGTTTGACTGCGGGCTCTCCCTGGGGTGACATCCCCGCATTCTGTCCGGAGCCCGTTTTCTCTGTCTGCTCTGCTCACGTGGAATTTAGGGGCAGGTCCAGGCCCTGGGGGTGCAGGGAGATCCCCCTTTGGCACCTCCAAGGTTCACATCTCAGCTTTGCTATTCACACAGCCTTGGGGCCAGGGAGTCACCCTCTGAGCCTCAGTTTCCTCCTCTGCAAAGTGGCTGTCGTAATCCCTAGCTCTCTGGGCTGCTGGAAGGAGGGAACGGGAGCACATCTGCCTTGATTCAGCAGGTATTTATCGAGTGTCCGCTGAGTGCCGGACACTGTTCTGAGTGCCAGGGTTAAGCCGTGACCAAATCAGCGTCCCCAACCCCGCAGAGCTCGCTCCTGGCGGGAGACAGACGGGAGGGAGGCTGACAGTCACTGTAATGTCCTGCGCTGACGCTGCCTGTGAGGAGGGCGGGCGCAGCTGGCGCAGGACGGCGACTGCGGTTTGGGCTGTTTCAGGTAGAGTGTCCGTAGAGGTAGGGACCCAGCCCTGGGCGTTGCTGAGGGAGGGGACATTAAGACAGAGGGCACAGCAGGTACAAATGACCCGGCAGAGCAGGAAGACAGGACCCCCATGCTTGAGGGGGCTGGGGGAGCAGCGTTGCCAGGAAAGGGGGCCGGGGCAGGGCACGGGTGTGACGAGGGCTGCGGGAGGTTCTGGTTTGGGGGCCTCTGGGGAGCAGGCTGGAGGGTGCATCCCGGGAGGGCAGCTGGCCTCAGATCAGGGTGTCAGCAGCGCCGGAGGCCAGAAGTGGTCAGATTTGGACTTATTTTGAAGGGGCGGCTGCCAGGATTTCTTGGTGGACTAGAAGTGGGGTGAGAGAAAGAGGGGAGCCAGGGTGAGGCCGAGGGTCCCACCTGACGGTGGACGCAGACACCGAGCATCACTGCCAGCCCTTAGCAGCCCTCTGTCATCCGTCGCCCTTCCCCAGAGGCCCGAGGGTGGGCGGTACAGGTGGCCGTGTGGCCTCAGGCAGCTCTGCCCTCCAGGGCTCCCTCTGGACTCTGGGCTGCAGAGGGCTGCCCTTCTGATGGGCCGGAAGCAATCCCGTACCCCAGCAGGGGCAGGTTCGAGGACTGCCAGCTGGGGCCTTCAGCCGGGCCTTACGGGGCTGTGGCGGGTAGCGGATTTGTGGCTTCGGTCCAGGAGCATTAGGAATCCTGACTGGGTGTTGTGTGGGAGCGGCCAGGGACTTGCTGGAGTTGGGGTTCCTGGGTTAGCAGCTCCCTGAAATCCCACTCCTGGGAGTGTGCCCAGGGCCTTGGGTTCTCCTCTCACACCACATGCTGGCAGTAGCCTCTGGTGTGGGCTGGCTCTTTGCCAGGGGCTGGTGCACAGAGGGGCAGAACACAGGGTCCCTCCTAAGGCCATCCGGAGGGCCCCAGACATGCGTACATAGACAGTTCTGACATGCTTTTGTCAGGACTGTCCTGCTGGAGAATTCGGAAGCTGTGGGAGCCAGGGAGGCATCCAGTTGAACCTGGGTGGTCAGGGAGGGCTTCCTGCAGGAGGCAATGCTGACACTGTGATACAGAGGTGGAGGGGTGAGGGATACATGGGGACAGGAGAAAGCCTGGCTCCTTTCAGAGTGGGGGGTTAGAGGAGAGGTGAGAAGTAAGGCTAGGGTGGTGGGCTGGACCCTGAGAACCAAGGACCTTTAATTGTGGTCTGAGGTCGGGCAATGGGCAGCCTTGGGGCTGCTGAGGCAGAGGAGGGCCTGTAAGACTGGAGGGTCCCTCTGCAGCCCTGCTCTGGGGGTGCAACTAGGGGGGCGAGAGGTCTGTGAGGGTGACAGGGCAGGGAAACTGAGGCTCAGAGGAGCATGCCTGCCTGCAGTCACACGGCGAGTGAGGAGGCAGGACTGGGGCCAGAGCCGGCTCTGTCCACCTCCAGGTCCTGCCCTGGCGAGTGTCCTGGTTTGGGGCCCCGCGGGCACGCCCGCGTCATTAATTCACCTCCTCTGGGCGAGGCCTTCCCGAGGCCCCTCTGCGGTCCAGCCGTGGCCATTGCACCATTGTCCTCACGGTTGCTGGAATTCGGAAACGATGCAAAAATGCTTCTCTCTCTTCTCATATATGGAGATTGCTGCAGAGAAAGGCCGGGTCGGGAAAGGTTATTTCCTTCCTCCGGGTGGGGAGCCCGGCTTTTCTGAGAGGGGCTGTATTGTAGGCGGCGGCGGCGGAGGAAGCGGTGCCGCCCACCCGCGCCAGCCTCAGCAGACCCTGCCGGTCCCAGGTCTCTCGCCTGTCCGGCTGCGGTTGGCTCATCCGCACAGCGGGGACAGCCCTCCTGGCACTGCTGACATTCGGGGCCCAGGAATGGCCCGAAATAGGAGGAGGGCTCTGCAGTGGACGGGCCCAGCCGGCGTGTGGGAAGCAGGAAGGCGGCGAGCGGCTGCCTGAGCCTGGGCCGCAGCCCCTGGGCGCGAGCACTTCCCCTCCCAGCCCCCGCTGCCCGCCCGCAAGGAGCTCCGCAGGGCTGGCGTGAGGACCGCAGGATGCATGGAAAGCCCAGGCACACAGGGCTGAGTTAGCACTGACTGGACCTTTGGGTGTGGTGGCCCATCTCTCCTGTCACGTTTTTTGCTTCTGGTCACAGAGAAGCCACCGTCTGTGTCGGGGCCGGCCCTTGGCCCTGTGGTCCGGGCACACCAGTGCTTGGTAAGCCTCCCAGAGCTCTTCCCACCTTAGCCTGGGACCCCCATCCTGGCCTGTCCTTAGTCCCCAGTAAGCCCTGAAAACAACATCAAAAAAAAATTGCGGTAGAGAACTCTCAGGACCCCTCAGCATACCTCCTGGCCCCCGCAGTTCTGTGGCCTGTGGACTGACTGGTGGCCCTGAGGGCAGGGTGGTGAGGAGAGAGCATGTCTCTGGGGACATGCCAGAGGGGGAGAGGGGCCCGGGCGGGGGCTGGGCTGGGACCCCGAGGGTCAGGGCATCTGGGATGGGTGGTCCTGATGCATGCTAACCTCTAGGCACAACCACGTCACCCCCTCGATGGCCCCTGACACACACACTCTCTCTCCCCCTCTCGCTGTCACTGGAGACCCCACTAGTCACTGTGGTTTCTTCGCTTCCCTTGGCCGTCGGGGCAGAGCACAGCCGTCCTCATGATTTGGTGCTGGCGAGCATCTTGGTGTCCCTTATCTCTTCCCCTGCATAGCCTTGGAAGCAAATTAATTCCACCCTGCGTCTGACCCCCAGTGTCCCAGGGGCCCTGGTGGCTGTTGCTGTTGTCTGATTGCAGGGCTGATAGGAGCAGTCCTCTGCCGGAGCCTGTGCCCTTTCTTGGGGAAAAAGCCAGCGTGTGTGGGCTTCCTCTTCTGATATAGTGAGATGAGCTTCCTCACCACGTTTTTGGTGCTTTCCTCCTATCTCCTCTGCCTTTACAGCATATTGTTTGACAGAAAACCCTCTTCTGCTTCGCTTATACTTACTGTGAAAGGAAACCTTTTATCACAACTGCAGCTAGAAGTTGGGACCACTTGCCCTCCCTCAGCAATACCCGTCCAAGTAAATGCGGCAAACCCTAGCCTCATCTCTTCCCTGCCTCCGCCTTGGGCCCGAGTGAGCCTCGCCTTCTCTTTGTCAAAAAGGACAGTTGGCAGGTGTCCCAGAGATGTTGAGGCACGCCCGTCCTGCACAGAGACGTTCTCTGATAGCCGGATTGGTTCAGAGAGAATTGGAAGGGGCACAATTCCTCACCAAGGACCACTGATCCTTGACACCTGTCCCTGAAATCCGTGTCGCACGCATGGCCATCTCAAGCCCCTCTGGCTGGCCATCACACGCCGCGCATCTCCCAAGGCCTCCTCGGCACATTTTGTGCTGGAGTGGGGCCGTGAGGGGGGGCTCCAGCCATCCAGCAGGGGTGTCTTCTCCCAGGTGCAGTCCCTGGTTCTCAGACAGTAGCTGGACCCTGTTCTCACGCAGCTGCTGGAGTTATTCTCCGCGCCCTCAGCTCTGTGCCCTGAGACTGTGTCTTAGTCGACTGTGGCTGCTGTAACGATGTACTGCACACCCAGTGCGGTGGCTCACGCCTGTAATCCCAGCACTCTGGGAGGCCGAGGCAGAGGATCTCTTGAGCTCAGGAGTTCGAGACCAGCCTGAGCAAGAGCGAGACCCCGACTCTACTAAAAATAGAAAAAATTAGCTGGGCATGGTGGTGTGCACCTATAGTCCCAGCTTCTCGGGAGGCTAAGGCAGAAGGATCGCCCGAGTCCAGGAGTTTGAGGTTGCTGTGAGCTAGGCTGACGCCACGGCACTCTAGCCCAGGCCACAGAGCGAGACTCTGTCTCAAAAACAAAAACAAAAACAAAAACCCCACAACAGTGTACTGCAGAGTGGGAAGCTTAAACAATAAGACGTTTATTGCTCACAGTTCTGGAGGCTAAAGTCCCCAGAATCAGGGTGCCCCAGGTTTGGTTCCTGGCGAAAGCATCTTCCTAGCTTTCACAAGGCCCCTCTTGCTGTATCCTCCCATGGCGGAGGCAGAGAGAGTTCTGGTCTCTCTTCTTCTGATAAGGACACTAATCCCATTATGGGGTCCCACCCCCATGGCCTCATCTAAACCTCTTAATAGGAGGCCCCACCTCCTAACACCATTCCACTGGGGTTAGGGCCTCAACATACGGATTTGGGGGCACACAGGTGTTCAGACTGTAACAGACTAGTTGAATGAACTGCTGAGGATGGAAAGGCTGGAACACAGCTGCCTGTCCCTGAATCACCCCACTGTGACCCCCGAGCAGGACATGCCTGGCCTGGGTTCACCCCCTCGGGTTGGCTGTGGCTTCCTGGGCATGGGGTGGGAGGAGTGACCCCTCCTCGGCTCCAGACCTCCGGGGTTGCCACGGGCTGGGTGGGCCTCAGCGTATTGCTTTGTGGTCCACCATGGCCTGGGCTCGGTCGCTCTGTCACTTCCCGCTCCTGGCTTTGGAGTGGGCTGTCCATTGCTGGACGTACGGCCGCCTTCACATGGGCTCCTCTGTGTCTGAGGGGAGGACTGGTGACACGTTGGCCTTGGGGAACGCCATAGCCGCCAGGACTCCCTCATGCCCCATCTTTCTTTTGTCTCTGCCTTTCACTGTGAGCCTGGTTGATTCTTTCAAAATGACGTCCACCACACGGCAGGAAATGGGCCTGCCCTTAGCTTGGAGGCTTCGGAGCTCACTGTCGCCCCCACCGCGGATGGGCTGTGCTTTCGAGATCCTGGGGAAGAGCTCTACCAGCCCAGCTTGGGCAGAGCATCTGCCCGGGGCCAAGCAGCTGTGCTTGGGCGAGTCGTGTGATCATGGCACTGCTGTGGCTCCTGGGATGTGTCTGGAACCGTCCCCTGAGCATGGGGATTGAGCGGAGTAGCTGCCACCTCAGGAGGGGTCCGCTGCAAGGACAAAGCTTAGTAATTCCAGAAACTCATTCTTGAGGTCAAGTCAGCAACGAATATAAGAAGGTTGTTATTCTTTCCTTATTGTCACAAATGCCAGGGTTATTTTGGTGGCAGGTGATAGAAAGGACAATTTAAGCAAAAAAGTCATGGAACTAAAAAGTACAGGGTCTAGCTTCAGGCGTGGCCGCATAGATGCAGGGTCCGAAGGCGCCGTGGGGCCTGTGTTTCCGTCTCTCACCCGCTGTTCTCCCCGGCGGGCTCCGCCCCGCAGGCCCAGCCTCACGCGGGAGCTCAGAAGCCCTGGAGCAAAGGAGCCCCTTGTCCAGGGCTTCAGCACGGCCCACGTTCCCGACCAGTCCCTGCGGATGGAGGGTCCTCTCATTGGCCATCCGGCAGTCAGCACAGCCTGGGGCTGGGAGAGGGAAGTTCCCCCGAGGAATATTGGGGTGCCCTGAGCAGGAGCGGAGGGCAGAGGTCCCCGAGCGTCTCTGGTCTGCCCTTCATAAACAGCCAGCACGTTGCTTTTCCTGTCCGTCTTGCACGGTGGACTCACCCAGACGGAATGTGAAGATGGTCTTGCAGGAGCAACAGCAGCTACTCACCGTCTGGGATGGTTCGTGTTGAAATACGGAGTCGCAGGAAAGGCGTGAGGCTGCGGGTCCTGACCGCCAGCCCAGCCCCTCTTACCCGAGCGGTGTGGATGTGGGCAGAGTCTGTCAGTCTCTGAGGATTTGCTCTGAATCTCTCATCTTTTCCGCTCCCCTTGTCTGGAAACCCTGAAGGTCCGGGAACTGTGTGCGCAGAGTGAAGGAGCTCACAGAGAGGCAGTGGTGACCTCTGAGGAAGGGTCTCCGAGAGGAGCGGACACTGAGCTGGGTCTTTAGGGGATGAACAGGAGTTGGCTAAGGGGAAGAAAGGTATGCCTGGCAGAGGGAACAGCCTTTGCAAAGGAATGGGCAGATGCGAGGAGCTGAGAGAGGTTTAGAGTAGCTGGAGCCAGTAATTTTTTTCACATGAAACATTTATCGAGTGACCGTAGTTTGCCAGGAGCAGTGCTAAGTCTTCATGCCATCTCCCGAGTCCTCCCGGTGTTGCTGAGAGGCTGCTGTGGTTAGGCCCATTTTACAGATGAAAGCATTGCCACTCCGAGGGTCACATGCTCTGCATTGCCCAGCGACCCACGGGGAGAGCTGGGTTCAAATTTGAGCTCCGATTTCTGGAGTCCAGAGCACGGTCCTCTTCACTGTCCCTGTTTGCTTTGACAGTGGTAGCTGATTGCTCTAGGGGAGCCTCCAAGGCTCTGGGGCCCGATGGTTGTACCCAGACTGGGCCAGACCTTGCTGTTTGTTGAACGCCGGCCGCCTCGTTGGCAGCCCCAGGAAATTCTTGCGTTTCAGGGCTGTGCAAATAAATTGGGCACGGCAAAGGCCCGAGGGAGTCGTGGAGAGGCTGGGCCGCCCGCTCCCCGGCTGGTGCCTCCCAGATGCTGCGGACAGCCCCATCTGCCTGTCTCCATCGCCCGCCCGCCTGTGTCTGTCTGTCTGTCTGCTTGGCTTCCAGCCTGTGCTTCTCTTCATCTCTGTCTCTCTCTGTCTCTGTCTCTGTCTTGCTCTCATTCTCTTCCTAATGGGTATCTGTCCTTGTCTCTGTGTCTCTCGATCTTGGTCTCTTTAGCCTGTGCCTTCCCTGCACCCACTCCCCCGTCTAGGATCTCAGGCCTTTGTGAGGCCAAAGGAGGACACAGGAGTTAAAAGTGCTTCTGTGCGAAGGGGGCCATGTACCTTGGTGGTTACAGTGTGAAGCTTCCAGCTTAGCCAGTGACTTGCCAGGTGACCTCGGGCAAGCCCTTCCTGGGGTGAGTGTTCGTGGCACTCACACTCATAACCCATCCCATGCTCTGTGCCAGCTCTGCGCTGGGGCCATGTAGATTAATTAATCTAGCCCTCTCTACTCACCCACTGTCCACAGGCTCACCCACCCTTCTAACCGTTCGATGATCCGTCCGTCCATCCATCCGTCCGTCCATCCATCCGTCCATCCGTCCATCCATCCGTCCATCCATGTACTTACCTGCCCACCCACCTGCCCATCCATCCTCCATCTACCTATCCACCCGTTTGCCTTATCCGTCCATCCACCCACCCACCCCTTCATTCACCTACCCATTCATCTGTCCACCTACTTGCCCACCTTGGGTTTGGCATTGAAGGAGGGGATGGAATTTGGGTGTGCAGAGTTTCAGGAGAGTTGCAGGAGCGAGGGCATCCGGGGTTGGGGGAATGACAAGAGCAAAGACGAGGGGTTGGGAACCAGAGAAAGTCTTCCAGTTTAGCAGGAATTGGTTGTGTGGAGGGGAGCAGAGGAAGCTGAGTTAAGAAAGATGGGGGGACTAGATGGCGAAGGGCTTTGAGTGCCACCTGTGGGAGTCTTCAGTTTATCCTTGGGCCACAGGTCTTCAGCCGGGGTCCATGAGTGAGCTCTGGGGAGACTGAGACCCCTGACACAACAGTTTTAGGTCTGCCCATATGTCTGTTAAGGCTCTTGGTTGCAGGTGACAGAACTCCTGGTCCAAGTGAGCTAAAGCAAAATGGATTCATGTCATTGCAAAGTTAAGCTTTTGGTTAGTTTCAGGCATGGCTGTATCCAGGTGCCCAGCAGCTATCACTGTGACCTTTTTTCTCTTTCTTCCATCTCTTGGCTTTTTTGAGTTTTATGAGTTGGCTCCAGCCTCAGACAGTCTCCCCCTGATGATAAGATGGCTTTAGGGACCCTTGATGTTAAATCATCTTATGTCTAATACAGTGGGAAAGACAGAGGCCATTTGCCCAATATCTCACTTGAATTGGGTCTCCTGGGCTCTGACTGGCCTGGTGTCCATGCTGAGTCAGGCACTATTGCAAGGAGAATGGGAAATGCTGATTGGAGAGACAGTGGGGTGGGGCAGGCCACAGGATGAATCCCGGGGTGTTCTTGGAAAGGGGTGAATATGTGCTAGGTGGTCAGAAACCATCTGAAGACCACTGCATGGCTGTGTTTACATTTTCCTTCTTTTTGTGGAGGTGGGGATGGATTATCCATAGCTTTTCTCGGAATCTCAAAGGGGCCAGGGCTGATATGGAGCCATTCAGGATTTTGAGCAGGGGTGAGAAGTGATTGGATGAGAAGTCCCCGAGAGCAGGGCCATGGGCCAGCCACGTGAGGACACCTGGGGAGCTGGGGCGTGGGGCAAGGGTGCCAGGCCGGTGGAGGGCGTGCCGAGCCAGGTGGGGCGGGTGGTGAGCTGAGCCTGGGCTGCGGGCAGGCCTATTTCTTTTCGCTCCCGCCCTGGGAGGGTTTCCTCTTTGCAGAGTGGTGACCTGTGGGGAAGGAAAATATCAGCTCCCTCCGGTGCCAAAAGCAACATTTTCTTTTCTTAAAGGTTGATTAAAAGTCACGGACGTTAATCTTTGTAGTTTTCCACCTGCTTACATTGGTAATAAGATTAGTGATTACACATGCAGGGGCAGCTCGCACCCAAAATTTAAGGAGCTTTTATTCATTTCTTTCTTTGTCCCCTTTTTTAGGGAGGAGAGGGAAGGGCGGGGACAAAAACCTGGCTGTCCCACTTGGAGGATTGTTTCCCCAGCGTTCTCCTGAGCTCACCCCGTTGAAGGAGAGCCCTGTGGCGGGGAGCACGTGAGGAACAGGGGCGCCCAGCACCCCAAGTCCCAGCCGGGGCCCACGGCTCGTCTGGTCGGCATTTGCTTCCGGGTTTGCTCTGGCTCTGGCGCCCCACCCCCGGCCCGTGGCCTTCCCCACGCGTGCCGTCAGTTATCAAGGGTTTGCCCGCAAGGGGGCGAGGGGAAGTGTGGCTTTCGAGATGGAAGCCACACGCGATCACTTCGCTTTTGACACCCGGTAACCTTCGCATCCCTTCCCTCTGCATTTCTCCTGCCAGCGCCCTCGCTGGCTTTCATTTCCTTTTTTCTAGACTACTGCAATGGCTCTTTTTTCTTTTCTTTAAAAAGTCTTTTCGATGGGGAAAAAGCACACATGTGAAAAAGTACCTAAAAGTGAGCGTACGGTGGCAGAGCGAACCCTCGGGAACCACCGCCTGGTGAGCCGGAGCCCTCGCTGCCGGCCGCCGCGGTGCCCGTGGCTCGTCGCGCTCCCTGCCCCGCCACCCACCGCGTGACTGCCGGCGACCGCTCCACTCCGGCTCGCCTTTCTGCTTCTGCCTCCTACGTTTGCAGTCCCTAAATGATGTGGTTTAGGTTTTACCCAGTTTTGTACTTTGAATGCCTGGAATCTCTACAGTCCCTAATGAATTCCCAGTGTGCTGTGGGCTAGCGGTGGCCCCACCACCCTATAGGAACAGTGTCTACTAACTGTACCTGATGCTTTGCCGAGGTCCCTGGGCACTAGGCACAGGTGACTGATTGATCTCCCCTCCCCTCGGCTTCTCCTTCCTGGATGTTCACACCCCTGCCCCACCATTCCTCTCCCTGCTTACTTCCCCCCTACGGCTCTCTTCTTGTTTCCTGCTTGCCAGCCAGGAAGACTTGTCAAGCTTTCCTGCCTCAGGACCTTTGCACACACTGCTAGTGCTACCTAGGATACCATTCCCCAGATCTTTGTGGGGCCACCACGTTTTTACTAAGCAGGTCTTGGCTGCAATGTCACCTCCTAGGCCTGCTCTGACCACTCTTGCCGAAGGAGTGCCCAGTCTCTGTCACAATGCCCAGATTATCTTATTTATTTGTCTGTTATCTGTTCCCTCCACTGGACTGTTGGCCGCTTGAGGGTAGAACTTTCGTTGGTCTTGTTCGCCAACGCATCCCAGCACCTGTAATGAGCTGGCAGGTAGCAGGGGCTTAACGAACAGCTGCAGACTAAAGGACTCTGGCCCTACTCTCTGGCCAGAAAGACCTGAGTTCGGATCCCTGTGTCATCTTTATTAGTTATGTGACCTTGGACAGATCATTTACCCTGTCTGGGCCTTGGTTTCCTCATAAACATGGTTAAATAAAATAAACATCTCTGGAAACTCACAGTCCAGTGTTTGGCATTGTGTCGGCACTAAGGAAATGATAGTTAAATATGAACCTGATCAACAGCTGAAATCCTACTCATATTTGGTGCCAAGAACAAGTGTTTTTTTCCCAGTGAACTAGATGACTTCCTCTTATCAGACAGGGAGCACCAGGTCACCCTCTAATTTCCCTTTTGGCCGTGGCTGCCAGGAAGCTCACTTAAGGGTAGGTCTCAGGAGCAGCCCTTATTTCCTGTCAGGTCTTCAGTGTAGTTCTTTCTGCTCCTTCCTCTCCCTGCTCTTTGATTACTCGTTTTTGCTCCGCAGTGCACATGTGCGATTGTTATTTTTTATTTTGGTAAAATATACATAACATACAATTTGCCAATGGCAAATTCTTATATAAGTGGAATCATGTAATATTTGTCCCTTTGTGACTCGCTTACATGACTTGGGATAATGTCCTCAAGGTTCATCCATATTGTAGCATCAGAATTTCCTTCTTTTTAAGGCCAATAACATTTGATTGTATGGGTGGACCGCCTTTGCTTATCCATGCATCTGTCCGTCGATGGACACTCGGGTTGCTTTCGCCTTATGTCTGTCATAAATAATGCTGCAGTGAACATGGGTGTGCAAATATTATTTTTAATAAGTTACTTCTTACCTTTCTGGGCCCTGGGTGAGCCCGGGCTAAATTATAAATTAAAGGTAGGATTCTGGACAGTTTCCAGGACCAGGACGTCCGGCCTGCTCGTGCTTGGTGTGTCTGCATGTCTTCGTGTGCTGGCGCCCCGTCTAGGCCTCTCTCACCTGGGAGCGCACGTCTTCCCCGGCTGCTGCAGGTGCTGGCTGCGGATGGCTCTCACCTGAGCCTTCTCCAGCCACCTGCCCTTGGCTGGCAGGTGTCACCTCCCCTGAGATGCCTGGAAGGAGACTCTCCATGGCCTTTGGCCAGTGACTGATGTGCCCACGAGTCGGGTGAGCCTGGGGTGCCCCTCACACTGCAGGGCTCCCGTGGGTCAGGCTGGTGCTGGACTCCAGCGGAGCCTAAGCTTTGCCCGGCTCTCTCCTCCTCTGCCTGCTTCTGCCCATTCTCCTGAGAGCCCTCCCCCAGGAAACTGGGCGCACAAGCATCCCCACCGTGGCCTCTGCTTCTGGGGAGCCCAATCTGAGACGGTGTGCAGCTCACCCGTCCCTCCTTCCGTGGTGTGTCATGTGAGATTCTGAGGCTGACAGAGCACGTGGCCAGGAGTAGCCTCCTTGGAAGGCGGTGAACATCCCCAGTGCCCGGCACAAACAGAACAGGCAAGTCCTAACCCAGGACACCAGGCCTTTTGGGAGGTGACCCTGGGGCAGGGGGGAGCAGGAACTCCCACCTCACCTGGGCCTTTCTCCATTGTGTGTGTGCAAGAGAAGCTCAGGGTCTTGAGAGTGCAGGCCTGGTAGAGAGGACCGAGTGGGACCGAGTGAGCCCGAGTGAGCCACCGGGGAGTGAGTGTGGATCCCGGTTAGAGCAGGGAAGCCCTGCTGCCCGGCCCCCCGGCATCAGTGCGAATGTTCTCATGTTAAATGTTGTAATATTAAGTCAATTATAAATTAATTATATTGGCAGCTAATCTAAAAAGTACCACGTGGGCCCCGCAAACACAGTGCTGGTTTGTGCCTGTCCTCTGGTTGGACTTGGGGTCTGGGGGCAGCCATCTGGGTGGAGCCGGCGGGCCAGGTGGTGCTGATTACACACGTCGTGGTCACTGCACGTCTGTGAGTGTCTTTGTCGTTCATTTCCCTGCCGTCATCCCCAGCTGTTTGCGAGTTCCAGTGCTTTGATGTAGCTGCCTACCGATTAAAAGAGAGATGCCTTGCAAATATTTTAAAAGTTTTCAGGCCATACCAGGCCAACCTGGGACTTTTTTGTTGTCTAGAGTTGCCTAATCAAATGTAGGCTACCCAGTTAAATTGGAATTTCAGATAAACAATAAGTATGTCCCAAATACTGCACAGCACATACTTAAATACTAAATAATTGTTTGTGGTTTATCTGAAACGCCAGTGTAACTGCAAGTCCTGTATCTGCATTTGCTGGAGCTGCCAATCGGAAGGATCAGAGACTGGAGGAGGGAAGAACTTTTCTTCTTGACCTGATGTCGTACAACGTGGTCTGTGCTTCCACCGTGGCAGGATCCCATGTTCGGCAGTGGCACCACTGGGGATGCCCCCAGGCAGCCCTGTCCTCGCATCCTTGCCAGCCCAGAGGGTTTCCATCTGGGGCCTGCTGTGATGAATGTGAAGGTACTTCGCCAAGGGAGGTGGCGTCACCTTACTGTAGGGACGTGTGTTTGCGTCTCGTCGGAGGTGGGGAGTGGCGAGGACGGTGCAGCGAAAGGCTTGTGGCCAGGCGAGGGAGGGCGGCTGTGGTCTGAGCAACACCGGAAGCACTTCTGGCTCTGATAGGCCAGAGACCTCCCTGCCCATCCTGCCGGCCCCAGGTGCCCTGTGGGGAGTGGGCGTGTGTCTCCAGGGGCTGACCCTGCACACTGAGCTGCAGGCCGCTCCCTGGGAGGAGCCCCTTGCTGAGTGCGCCTCCCTCCTGCCCTGTCCGTGTCCAGTTATGGCCCTGAGAATGTAACCCTGGGTGTGACACCTGATGCCCACAGCAGGGACCAAAGCTGTGAGTGACAGCCCCGGTGAGCAAAGCCTCACCCACAGGGCTGGACAAGCTCCCCGATGCTCTGTGCTGACTGGCACTTCGTGGTGGCTTGACCTTCATTCTCACCCAAGTGCCCATTGTCTTTGTGCCTCTTCCTATGAAGAATGGCCAACCGAAATGGAGAGGATGGTGAAAGGCGCCCCCAGCCACACTTCCCCTCGATTTAGCAGCTGTTAACATCGGCCCATATTGCTTGTGACCGTTTTTCATGCTGAAATATATTAGAGCACATTACAGTCACAATGTTTTGTGAAGCACTCGTCTTTTTCAAAATGCCAGAGTTTGCCAACCACCACCCCTCCCAGAACACAGTCTTGCTCTGTCATCCCAGGTAGAGTGCCGTGGAGTCATTGTAGCTCACAGCAACCTCAAACTTCTGGGCTAAAGCGATCCTCCTGCCTCGGCCTCCCAAGTAGCTGGGACTACAGGCATGCGCCACCATGCCCGGCTAATTTTTTCTATTTTTAGTAGAGACGGGGTGTTGCTGTTGCTCAGGCTGGTCTCGAACTCCTGAACTCCAGCGATCCTCTAGCCTTGGCCTCCCAGAGTGCTAGGATTACAGGCATGAGCCACCGCGCTCTTCTTGATAGTGTCTGACACTCAGTCCGTCCTCAGAGTTGCTCTCTGCCCCCATCTGTCTGTCCCCACTGGACGCCCACGCCAAGGGTCCGGTCAAGGATGCCACACGCATCCGGTGGGTCTGTCTCGGACCTCTTTTCATGGGAGCCATTTCCTCCCACTGCCACTTCCTAGCGCTTAAGAGGCGGGGCCGCTGGTCCTGGAGAATGTCCCTCTTCTGGATCTGTCTGCTTTGAAGCCCCGACTTTAGATGCCCGTAGTTCTGGCCACCTACTGCGGCACAACCAGCCACCCGGCGTTGGTGGCTGAAGACAGTGGCAGCCGTGTACTGTGCCCTGGAGCTGAGGCTCCGCTTGGCAGGGCCTTTCTTCTGCCCCACGTGGTGTCAGCTGGAGCCGTTGGTGTTATCATGCGGACTCTGGGCTGAGGGGGCCTCGGAAGAGCTTCCCACGCTGGCCTTGGCAGGAAGGCGTCGAAGGCGGGGCGGTCAGGCATCTCACCTGGTGGCCCAGGGCTCTCAGAGACCTTGGCCTCCCTTCTGCCAGCCTCCCAGCATAGCGGCCACGGCCTGAGTCTCATTGGTTAGAGTTGGTCATGGCAGCGAGGAGGGCGATGAGCCTCAGGATTGGCCAGGCAGCCATGCCCCGCCCCCTGCTGGTCCCGGTGGAGCCGGGCTGCTGGGTTCCCAGCTTGTAGAGGGGCCCAGTTGGCACCCAGGATTCTTCTTGTTTTTTCCAGCTAGACCTCAGGAGCCAAGAGTTGAGTTAATTACAGTCCTCACCTCGTAACACACTCTTGGTCTCTGCAGGCTCCCGCTTTTATTTTATCGATTTGCTTATTCCCTTTTCCTTTTGTTCCTCTCGTGCCCTTCCCCCTCCGGGCAACGCCCCGTCTGTCCAGGCGACACCTGCTCACTGGCCCGTGTCTTGCCAGGTGTGCCTCTTGCCTCGGGCACGTGTGTTTGTGCTGCACACGAACGGCACTGGGCTGTGTGTCCTGTTTGGTTTCCTGCCTTTCCCACCGAGCGTTCCATTTGAGGGTACGCTGACTCGTTGGCTCCCAGTGCTGGGGTCCTCCACGGGGCTGTGTCTGTGAGGGTCCCTCATGTTGTTCCCGGAGGACATTTAATAAACACAGCGGGGAGGTGTGGGCAGGGTCAGGGAGGCTCCCCGGCTGGGGCAGCTCTCGAGAGTGGCACTGGCGGGGAGCCCTTGCCAGGGGGCCTGAAGGGGCGGGGGCGGCTCTGAGAATCCGGCCAGGGCCTGGCCCAGGGGGAGGGGCTGTGGCTGTTGGGGAGGGGGACGGTGTCCGCAGGCCTCTGCCGGGAGGGAATGAACACCGAGTTTCTCTCTCTCTCCAGCCTCTTCACGGGAGGCTGGAGGGCCCGGAAGTCAGGGTGCAGCCCGAGGCCAGCTGCGGGATGGAGCAAGGTGGAGAAGGGCAGGCTGCGTGTCTGGGGACAGGCAGCTCAACAGTAACTGGCACTGTGGCCGCCACCTGCCCGCCTTCCTGGCCCAGTCAGTGGCCCGGCGACCACCATGGGCCATGCGGACCTGGTACAGATCTCCCTGAGCAGTGCACTGGGCGTCTGAACCGCCGGTCATGGAGCATCTGCGCTTGATCACGTGTGTGCCTCCCTCTCGAGTGGCTGCCCAGGCGACACTGAGGCCAGTGGCACCGTAATAACAGCATCATTCTAACGTCTGCCTGTCTAAGGGGCATGGGGGAGAGCCCCTGGTGGTTTTACTCTGCATCTCATCTCGCTGGTTCCCAGTAAGTCCCCGCCTTGGAGGGTTGGCCAGCGCCTTGTGAGCCAGCCCGGCAGGCCCTCGGCGGCTTGTCACAGGGGCTTAGTTTGCCGTCAAGATCCGGCTGCTGGGGCTCCCCACAACAGGGAGGTCAGGCCACCTTCCCCACGCCCTCCCTGAGTGGCTCTTCTCGAACCGGAGGGGTGGGTGCTGTCTGAAGAAGCGGACACTCAGGAGGCTACTTACTGTGGGGCTGTGGGAAATCACAGCTGGAGCCTCCAGGAGGAGAGTGTTTGAATCTGCAACGCAGCAACACAGGGATTGTGCCCTCTTATTTATCACTCACAGGAGTGTTTCTCAGCTCTTTTTGCTTATCTCTGGGGACAGGGAGCTCACCCCTTCCTCCCCGCAGCCTGGTCCGTCCCAGACCTGGAGAAAGCTTTCTCCATGTGGAACCGAGATCTGCCGTCTCCTCTAGCCCCCTTCCCGCATGCACGTACACGCCCCATCCAGAGCAGCTGTGGAGATGTGAGGATAGTGAGTGTCCAGGTGAGCCACCCTAAGGGCCCCGGCCCCCTGCCCCCACCTGGACCACCTCCTCTGGACACATCCCAGAGAGTCCTTTCCCCTCCTGGCCGGACAATCTTTAGACTGCACTAGGGGAGCTGAGCTGCATACGGGGGGCCCCAGACTGCGGGGAAAACAGGACCCCAAACCCCATGTGACATCTCAGGGTGGCCGGAGTTTAGCAGTTTTACAGAGAGGTTGGAAACCTAAATTTTCATGTGAACATTTCCAATTTGTGAATGCTGGTAACCAATTGAAAACTAAAAACCACTGTGTGGGCCATACAGAATGCACATGTGGGCTAGATAATGCCTGTGGGCTCCTACCGTGACCTGAGGTGTGGAAGAACCTCTTTACCATGTGGATACAGAGTTGAGACTCAGAGAGGGTGGGTGACTTGCCTGGGGTTGCACAGCAAATGAGAACACAGAGTCAGGCCTGGGCCTGATCTTCTTTATCCTTACCCTGGGCCTGGGATAGGAGTGATGGACTAGCTGGAAATTTGGAATCACCTGGGTGTGGTGTGGACAGAATGTGCCGCTGAGGAGGGTCAAAGGACCAGGCCACCCTGGGGGCCAGGTGGCTAGCAGAGCTAGGGGACCGGCTTGCTGGATGGGGTGGTGGGGCGGGGCCAGCTGGGAAGAAAGCTTCCTGGGAGAAGCTCAAGCAGACCCTTTTTCCTCTCCGCTCCTGCCCAGATGTTTAGCAGAAGGGCAAACGGGGGGTGGGGGGCGGAGTTTAGGTCTCCAGCAAAAGATTTCTTTCTTAAAAGGCACTGGAGGGAGGGGACCCCAGGCGTTGGCGGTTTGCACGCCCCTCCCTTAACCATCTCGAGGGCCACTGACTTTGTTATTTGGGATGAAAGCCCAGATTGTTCCAGGGTGACTTCTAATGTCAGTGGCTGGACGGAGCCCTCCACCCTCCTCAGACAAGAGGGCAGGGGCCTGCCAGCCCTCATGGTCCCCTCTGGGCCTGGCCCTGGCACAGGCTCCTGTCCTGGCGGCCCTCCCACCTCTGGTCCTCTGCCGGCAGTTTTCCTCACCTGGGGACACAGCAGCGCCCCTCCCGGCTCTCAGGCAGAACCTTGGCTCCTCCTTCCAGGACTCTTCTGTCCCACCCCATGCCCCCGCGGGCAAACCCTCTTGATGCTACCTTTGAAATAAATCCCGTACTGCCTCTTGCCACCCCCTGCCCGGCTCCCGTCTTGACGCAGCAGCCAGGTGAGTCCTTTACTAGAGAGGCCGACGAAGTCATGCAGGCTCCAGGGCTCCAGGCACGCCAGGGCTGTTCTGCGGCCGCCGCCGTGTGCTCAGGCGTGCAGCTCGGCCGAGCCGGCCCTCTGCTGCTCCTTGCCTGAGTCCTGCGAGTCCAACCTCAGGCCCTTTGCCCACCGTTCCCACTGCCTGACGCGCTTCACCTCCAGATCAGGTCATCAGGTCTCAGCTCTAACGCCACCTCTTCTGAGAAGCCTTCCTGGACCACCCTCTCTAAAATAGGTTCTCCCCACCCCGTCATGTCCTGTTCCCATCTCCTTGCCTTCCGTCATCTGTTTCTTCGTTGCACGCATGACAGCCGGGTGGTCAGTTCCCTGCAGATTTCCTCTTGGGTTTTACCCCCTCCTCCCTGCGCCCGAGCGCCAGTGCTGGGAGGGTGGCCAGAAGCCTGTCTTGTTGCTGATAAACTCCCGTTCCTAGAGGGGCCTGGCACGGAGGAGCTGCTCAGCTGGTGCCATGCGGGCCCTGGGGGCTGTCATTCTGGCACTGCCTGTGGCTGGTGGTTGGTAGAGGAGGAGCCTTGCGTGTGACTTTGGGAAGCACGCTGTCTGGGGCTGGGGGGACTGGGGACGTGGGCAGGGGTGCAGGTGGGGGCAGGAGAGAGGGCTGGCCTGAAGATGGCATTTGAGTGGCTCGCACAGGTTACAGGGTGGGGAGGAAGAGAGCCTCAGGAGCGAGCAGGCCCGAGGGCCCGTGAGAGGGTCAGGTCAGGGTGGCTCCTGCAGGGCCTCGATCGCCGGGCTGAGTCGGGGATCCGGAGCGTTCCTCGCAGTGCGGAGACGGGGCAGCCGTGGGGCTGTGGAGTGTGGGTGCCAGGCAGAGCGGGGAAGGGGCGGAGGGAGTGGGGAGCTGTTCGGGGGAACGGACAGGACCTGAGGGGTGTCAAGGACGGCGAGACGTTAGGTGCATTTGCTGGCGCTGCTGAGGAGCGCGGCAGGGGCGTCCCCTGGGCAGGACTCGCAGTGGTGGCGAGGCTGGGAATGGGGCTGGGGTCTGGGAGAGGCGTTGTCGGGTGGCGGTGTGCGCACGCACAGGGCCGTGTCCACGACTCCAGGCCACACCTGCGGCCCTGAGCCACCGTGCACTCACCGTGTGTGATCTTCTCACGTGTATCAGAGCCCGTGTGCGTCTGGGCCAGCCCGACGGTGTGCGTGGACCGTGCTCGCGTGCGAGGGAGGTAGCCGAGGTCGGGCCTGCCTGTGCGCGTGGGGGAGCGCACCCTGGTGCTGACGGCCTTCCTTTCTGATCCCCCAGGGCCTCGCGGAAGGACTGTCCCGGGCTGGCCTGGACCATGGTGCTGCTCTGGGAGCCTGCGGGAGCCTGGCTGGCCCTGGGCCTGGCCCTGGCGCTGGGCCCCAGCGCGGGCGCGGCCTTCCCTCCGCAGGACTGCACGGGCGCCGAGTGCCCGCCGCTGGAGAACTGCATCGAGGAGGTGCTGGAGCCGGGCGCCTGCTGCGCCACGTGCGTGCAGCGGGGCTGCGCCTGCGAGGGCTACCAGTACTACGACTGCCTGCAGGGCGGCTTTGTGCGCGGCCGCGTGCCCGCTGGCCAGTCCTACTTCGTGGACTTCGGCAGCACCGAGTGCTCCTGCCCCGCGGAGGGCGGCAAGATCAGCTGCCAGTTCATGCTGTGCCCAGAGCTGCCGCCGAACTGCATTGAGGCCGTGGTGGCGGCCGACAGCTGCCCGCAGTGTGGCCAGGTGGGCTGCGTGCACAACGGCCGCAAGTACGCTGCTGGCCACACCGTCCACCTGCCACCGTGCCGGGCCTGCCACTGCCCTGACGCTGGGGGGGAGCTCATCTGCTACCAGCTTCCCAGTTGCCATGGGAACTTCTCAGATGCCGAGGAGGGTGACCCCGAGCGACACTACGAAGACCCCTACAGCTACGACCAGGAGGTGGCTGAGGCAGAAGCAGCAGCGGCCCTAGGGGGTGAAGGCGAGGTCCAGGTGGGCGCAGGGGGCCCCCCGGCCGCTCTGGGAGGCGGGAGTCAGCCGCTGTCCACCATCCGGGCGACCCCCTGGCCAGCCGCCCTCCCCAGGCCCACGGCGGCTGCTGCCCTGGGCCCCCCTGCCCCTGCGCAGACCAAAGCTAGAAGAGTGACGGAGGACAGCGAGGAGGAAGAGGAGGAGAGGGAGGGAACGGCTGTCACCGAGCCACTGGCAGCAGGAGGCCCCAAGGGGCCGGACGGGCTGCCCACTGCAGGCCCAGCCGGATCCCGTCTCCCCGTCCAGGAGGAGAGGGCAGAAGCCAGGGTGGGCCCTGAAGAGAATCTCATCCCAGATGCCCAGGCCACGCCTGGCAGTGCCGGGCAGGAGGGAGCCACACCCACGCCAGGGTCAGGCACGGCGGGTCTCGTCCTGACGCAGGCCGCACCCAGCTCTCCCGGGGGCCTGGTCAAGCCCAGCGCCCACACCACCCTGTCCACGCCGCCGCGTGACGCAGCCCAGGTCCCACCCGGCCAGGAGGTGCCTGAGCAGCCGCAGATTCCGCCCCAGTCCCGGGCAGAGGAGGACACAGACCCCAACGCTGTTCATTCTGCCCCCAGAGGCGGCGCTGAAGGTAAGACCTTTCCTGGTTTCTGCAGGGGCTCTTGGCCTCGGGGGTCTGGTCGCTGTCCCGTCTCGGCACAGCTGTCTGGGGCAGGAGGCGTTGCGGCTGTGGGCCGCTCCCAGCAGAGCCAGCCCAGGCCCTCGGGCGGGCGGGCTCTGAGCACCTTCTCCCAGGCCCACCTCCTGAGGGCGGAGGGGTGGGTGGGGTTCCTGTCACAGAAGGTGCTGGGCCCGTGGTAGGGCTGTGGTTGTGGTTGAGGGCCCGGCCCCTCATCAGAGTCGGGCTCCCTGAGGAGGGCTCCCGCCAGGTGCCCGCTCAGTCCAGCAGGGCCCACGGGTGCCCTGGCAGGAAATTCGGAGCTTCCCGGCCCTGGTGCAGCTACCTGCTCACATCTGCCCTGACAGCCTCTGGCCACGGCTGTGTTCTGGGTCCCTGAGGTGGCAGCAGAGGGGATGTGTTCCCTTGAGGGGGCTCCTTGTGAGAGCCTGGTACCAACCCTGCCACCCCCCCAGCCAGGGATCCTGTTACCACACACGTTGGTCCTTGTCCCTCTTCCACTCTGCACCCTGCTGTGGTTCCCACCTCACTTAGAGGAGAAGCCAGAGCCCTCACGGTGGCCACAGGCCCTCACAGCCTGCCCCGTGACCTCCCAGACCTCCTCTCCTGTTGCGCTCCCTGTCACCCACTCCGCGAAGCCCCAGTGGTCCTCGTACCTTCCTGCCCCAGGCCCTTTGCACTCGCCACTCCCGCCTCCTGAAATGCTCTTCCAGGTGTCCTTGGCCCACTGCTTGCTTCAGTTCTCTGCTCGGGTCACCTCCGCAGGGAGGTCTTCCCCGCCTTCCCCTGCTGTAACTTCTCTGAGCACGGCTGACACTGCGGTCCGTAACTCCTCGCGCGCTCGCTTGCTGCCTTCTCCCCCAGTAGAACGTTGGTGCTGTGGAGCGGGGGCGGGGACCACGTCTGTTACATTCTCTGCTGAGTCCAAGGGCCGCCAGCAGGGCCTGCACACAGTTGGTGCTCAATAATACTAGGTAAATGAATGAGTGAATCAGTGGGGGTTCCCTGGCTACCCCTTTTCTCAGTCATCCCTCTTCACCCTAGTTCCCCTTCCGTCCTCTGAGCACCCCGCACTGTCTCCCCTCTGTTCCAAGCATTTGCTCACATTGTTCCTGGCCAGCTCAGACAGCACCTCCTCCAGGAAGCCTTCCCTTAATCTTTGTGTCTTGTCTCACCTCCCTCCCCCTGCCCCACCCCGAGCTCTACGTTCTCCCTGCCTCCTTTTTGAGGGTGCACTGGGGAGTTGTCTGATTTCTAGAGATCTTTCCCCACAGCTGGGAGCCTGCATCTTATTCAATCCCGTATCATTTGCTCTACAGCCTTCATTAGGTGTCATCTGTGAACAAGCCCTGGTGGCCCTGGGAACACAGGGTGGATCAGTGTAGGCCTGGTCCACAGGCTGGGTGCTGTGAGGGAGAGATGCCTGTGTGTTATCTGGGAAGGCTTCCTGGAGGAGGGGGCATGGCGAGCTCTGGGGTTTCTGTGGTGTTCCCGTCGACCCATCCTGCTGTTCATAGCTGTGTGGCCTTGGGCAAGGCTCTGAGCTGCTGAGACCCTGTCTTCCCGTTTGTCGAGCGCTGGATGTGGGCTACTTACACAGCCCGTGCAAGTGCAGCGAGGGTGAGACTGGGCTCCGTGGGCTCCTCCAGGCCCCCAGGCTGCCACCCCCGACACCTCTGCTTCCGGCCTGCTCCCGGCGGGCGGGGCGCAGAAGTCGCCCTCTCCAAGCGCCTCCAAGGTGCGAGGCTCCCGCTCCCGCGACTTGGTCCTGCCCGCAGTCTGGGTGGTGGGCTCCATCTCCGCATTCTGAGCCAAGCGTGGCTGAGAGGCGTGGCTGCTGGCTGCAGGTCACAGTGGGGGCGGGGAGCATGCGTGGTGTTGCATGTAATGAAGCGAGCGTGTGCCCGGGAGGGCTTGCGGCCTGGCTCGGAGCTGCAGCCTCCCGGTTTCCAGGATAGGCACCGCCCGGGCCTCGCCCCGCCTCTCGCTGCCGGAGGCCTCGCTGTGGTTCTGGGCCTTGGAATCCCGGGGAAGGCTTTGTTCTCAGGAGCTCCAGTTTTTTTCTCTGCCCTCAGCTTTCTCAGATGGATTTTGGGGTGTGGCCTTCGGTGAGGGCTGCTGGGGGACGCCCTGTACCCTATGGGAGGGCTGTCCCGGCAGGGGGCCCGGCATGTGCAAAGGCCCTGAGACTAGAATTAGTGGGCGTGGAGGGGTGAGGCGTGAGGAGTCCGGGAGGGATGGACTAAATGGGACCAGGAGCCCGGGCCTGGCCGGATAAATATCCCTACCCGCTCTCGCCCTTCTGCCCGCCCAGCGTCCGCCCCGCACCCTCCAATTCATGGGCTCTGGCTCCGCCACCGTGTAACTTAGGCAAGTGGCTTAAGGTCTCGTGCCTCAGTTTTGCCGTCTGTAAGCAGCAGAGAAGTCCCTGCCTCATGGGAGTCGAACGAGCTAATTCAGGTCAAATGCGCCACACAGAGCCGAGTGCTTGCTGAGCGATTGAAAGCATTAGCGGTTGTTATTCACCCCGTTCCTCGGCAGATGTTTGGGGAGCACTCTGTGCCGGGGGTGTGCCCGCGAGCCAGGCAGGTACGCCCCTCCCCTGCTGGGGCTGATGGGGGAGGAGGGCGTCACACAGATGCCCACGCGCAGGGTCTCCCCACCCCGGCCACAGCCGTGTGCGGCACAGAGGGGGTGCGGGGGAGATGGGAGCCCAGGGTGGGGGTCAGGTCGCCTGATTGAGCCTCCGAAGGGGGAGGTTTGGGCCTCAGAGCTCCCGGCTGCTGTGCGGGGAGGGCTGGGGGGTCGGGTGGGGACGGGCCTTGTGGGGAGAAGCTGGGGAGGCAGCTTAGCCTCGCTCAGCGCCTGAGGCCTGCGGAGAGGCAGGCAGTGGGGCCGGAAATGACCCCCCAGCCATGTTTCCATGGCAGCCCTGGGGCCTGGAGAAGGAGGTTTCCAGCCGTTGCCTGGCTAGGGTGGGGGTCCTGTTTTGGAGCCGGAGCCGTGCCAGGGATCCAGGCTGCTTCGGCTGGGCTTTCCCTGCCTCTGAGCACGTCCAGATGTGGCCTAATGGAAGCCACATGCCCAGCTCCCAGGGCTGAAGAGAAGGGGGCTGACGGCTGTTGTCACTCAGGGGGCTTTGTCAGGGTGGCTGCTCCCGCAGGGCTGGCACAATGAGGGGCCACGGCGGAGAGCAGCCTGGGGCAGGGTGGCCCTCAGGAGGTCGGAGGTTCCAGGAGCAGCTGGACACAGCCCCTGACCTGGAAGAGGCCTCAGTGCGACCTCTGTGGGCCCCAGGAATTCGTGGCAGGAAAGGGGCCCCTTCCTTGGGCCCTCACGTAGCCAGTTCTGCAGGGCAGTGGTCTCTGAGTGCTGTGGCGCTCCAGTCAACAGAGAAACTCTGTAGAATTCAGGAGGTTGTTTCTGTCAATTGCAGACACCGTGCAGCACTGACACGTGGCAGGCACTGTGTCATTAAGCCCTGTGATCCCCGCGACAGTCCGTATCAGTTTACAGGAGTGGAGACTGAGCTTCAGAGAGCTCAGGCCACGTGCCTGCGGACGCCGGCGCAGAGAGTGCTGGAACCAGGTTCCTCTCCCATTCTTCACCTCTCCATCCCGGCGGTGGTTTTGAGTGCCCAGCGCGTGCGTGGGCGGGGGCGGGGCCTGAGCGTACAGTGTGGAGCAAAGCCCAGCACGGCCCTGCCCCCGGGGAGCTTAGGGTTTAGAGGGAAGATAGAGAGCCCGGTAGTCACGCAGGCGTGCAGTTCCGAGAGGCGATGCGTGGGCTGAGGACCGGGGGGCGGTGCTCTGCAAGCCGGTCTGTGGCGGGGGGACCTGACTCCTGGGGGTCGGGAAAGGCTTCCTGGAGGAAGTGATGCTTGAGCTGCAGTGTAGAGGATGAGGCGGTGGGTGGGGAGTGGTGAGAAGGGTGTGCTCTAGGTGGGGAGAACAGCATGTGCACAGGCCTTGCTGCCAGAGGGAGCTGAACTAGATTGAAAGGAAGCCCTGTGGCTCATGTGAAAAGAGGCTGGGGAGGGGGCAGGGGCCAGACCCAGGGTGACGTGTGTCCTCAGGATGAAGATTTGTGCCGTCGTCCCAAGGGCAGTGGGGAGCCCCTGAAGGTATAAGGCAGAGGTGGCATGACAGGATTTGTGTTTTGAGGTACTCCCTGCAGGTGCAGGGAGGAGAACACAGGAGCAGGGCTCTCACCCGAAGCCAGTGCTGGGCCGTTCCAGTGTCCATGGGTCCCCATGGTCCCCCAGAATCACCAGGCTGTGGCTCCAGGGAGCCCCGGAGTGTGACCTGCCTCGACTCACCCTGTTCCCTGGAGGATTGCTGCAGACTCTCCTCTCCAGGGTTGGCCTGTGGGGGCTTCAAACCCATGTGGGGTCTGCAGAATCCCCGAGCGCGGCCCTGGACCCTGTGGAGCTGGGGCAGTCCCTTTCCATTCCCTTGTTCTCCAGCAACCACCGATCTACCTTTCGTCTCCACAGATTTGCATGTTCTGGATATTCCCGGAGTAGCCAGGAACCCTGCAGTCTGTGGTCTTCGTGGGTGACTGTCTCCTTTCACGTAGTGCAGTGGTTTTGCGTGTGGCGGGCAGTTTATCCTTCTCGTGGCTGAATGATACTCCATCGTGTGGATACATGCCACTGTTTTTATCTGTGCATTTATTGATGGACCTTGTGTTTCCAGCGTTCAGCTATTGTGAATAATGGTGCTATAAATATTTGTTGGCACAAATTTTTGTGTGGACATATGTTTTCATCTTTATCTTGGAATACGAGGGCTGTCCGGAAAGTACCCAGCCGTGTAACCGTTCTCATTACATTGACAACGGCTGGATACTTTCCGGACAGCCCTCGCGTCCTGGGAGTGGAATTGCTAGGTCATACAGTGACTCTGTTTTTAACTGTGAGACGAACTACCAGAATGTTTTCCAAAGTGACAGTGCCATTTTACATTTCTACCGGAAATGTGCAAGGATTCCCACTTTTCTACCTCCTTGCCAGCACCTCTCATTACGGCCATCCTCGTGGGTGTGAAGTAACGTCTCGCGGTGGTTCTGATTTGCATTTCTGTGATGGCGGGTGGTACTGATCGTGTTTCTATGAGATGACTTTAGGAAGTCCTGTAACACACAAGCACACGTTCCATTAGCCGTGATCACAGTGTCACGCAGTCTCTGGAAACTCCTCTGCACCCTGTGCATGCACTCTGGGAGAGGGGTGAAGAGGGCATCTGACGTCTTAGTGTTGTTCTGAAAATAATTTGACCTCACGGATCTCTGAAAGGGTCTCGAGAACCCTCTAGGGCCAGACCACACAGGAGAACCACTGGTCAACGGGTCAGCGCAACTGCAAGCACGTAGGCGTGCGCACATACTTCTCACGGGTGCTAACATGTGGTGCGCACCACTCTGTTCTGTGCTTATTGCGATTGGCGGCGTATCGTGGAGGTTTCCCTGCCACTACTTGGAGCGTTCCCTCGCTGGGTTTGGTGGCTAATGCTCCACTGTAGGCACATCTCAGCTTTTATTTTATTTATTTCTGTATTAATTAATGAGAAACAAGGTCTCACTGTGTTGCCCAGACTGGTCTTGAACTCTTGGCTTCAGGTGATCCTCCTGCCTCAGCCTCCCGAGGTGCTGGGGTTACAAGAGTGAGCCCACCTTTTATTTGCCAGTCGCTTTGCTGATGGATGTCCAGGTTCCTCTGCCATTAAACAGCGAGGCTGCTGTGACTCTGTACCTGCCGCGGCGCGGGATCACCGGGTCAGTGTGTACGTGCATTTCTGCGTTTTCCTGCGTAAACCGTTCGTCGGAGCACAACCAATGGAAGCCCTCAGAAGCAAACAAGTCGGTAACACATTTCCACGTGAGCACGCCCGTGTGGCTGGCATGCAGATCACGAAACAACATGGCCAGCCCGAGCAAACCCCCTTTGTGCTCCTCCCGGGGAACCACTTCTCTGACTTCTGGTGGCAGAGACTGATCTTCCTGCTCTTAGACCTCAGTGATGGGACCAGGCAGTGTGTTCTCTCTGCAGTCTGGCTACTCCCACTCAGCTCGGCGTCTCTGACCGTGCTTCGCGTGTGTCTGGAGTCGGTCCTCTGTTGCTGAGTAGTGCTGCGTTGGAGGGAGTGACCTGCTTTGGTTGTTCATTCTCCAGTTGGGGGCACTGGGGTTGTTTCCAGCAGGGCTGTGAACCTCCTTGTACTGGTCTTTCGGGTCCCGCGCGAATGCGTCTCTGTTGAGAGCTGCAGGCTGGTGCGTGCTCAGCTCTAAGAAGCTACAGGATGTATCTGTATAACCCTAGTAGATGTTGTTCGACGCTGCAGACCTTGGAGGGTGTGCAGATTTTACTCATACCCGTGTGCATGAGGACGCCCCTTCCACATTCTATTCATGCGACCAGTATTTATTGAGTGCCTACCTCACCATGGCAGGGCTGGGGAGACAGCAGGGGGCAAAACAGGCCAGATCCCTTTCCCCCACGGGGCTGCCAGTCTGGAGGGGAGCACACAGCCAGTAAAATGAACGTGGAGTCGGGGGTGTGCTGAATGGTGAGAAGCGCTAAGGAGGAAACTAAGCTGTGAAAGGTTCTGGCCTTGGCCAGTCCGAGAGGTGGCAAACTGCAGCTCTTGGTGGTTTCAGTCTGCGCACGTGCTTTGCTCCTCACCTGCCTTGGCCAAGGGCTCTGTGGCAGGCGCACTGGTCACTCTTCCACCAGCACTGCTGTGGGGCTGCGGGGTGGTCTTTCTGCCACTCTCAGCAAACCAATGCCAGTCTTTCCCTTGGGACACACATCAGTCACGGTTCAAATGATCTATTGCCGCAATAATGCGAGTGGCAAACAGCTGTAGCGCACACTGTGAACGTTTATTGTTGCTCCCAGGTGCACAGGGGAGCTGGGCAGTCCCGCTGACCTGGGCCAGGTGTAGCACCTGGTGCCAGCCAGGCTCAGCTGGGGCTGGCTGGTGGAGGACGGCCTCAGCCAGGGTGGCTCAGGTCTGCTCCATGTGGTCTCTCATGCACTTGCTGTCGCTGGGGCCCAGGCTGGCAACGGCAGTGTCGGGGAGCAGGAGGCGATTGGGGGGTTCGAAGCAGGTGCGAAACTGGAAGCAAGCCAGCGCAGAACCTTTTCACCCCAGGAGGTGTTAAGTTGGAATCCTGCTGTCCTCAAGGCCAGGGATGGGCTTGGGGCAAGAGCTGTCTGGCTCCCAGCAGAGGAAAGACAGTGGGAACGCATCATCTAAGTTAGGCAGCCAAACGGAGAGTGGAGGCCACGGCGGTGTATCTGCCATAAACTTTAACACGTTCTGTCTCGTGGTGGGTGTCGGTTTTGTAGGACTTAAACAGCCGACATCTTGGAGATCAGAGGAGTGAATCTCTGTAGACGTCTCAGGAGGCGTTTTGTTAATGTTGGGATGTTGTTTTGTTGTTAGGGAGATATGTCCCTCAATGAGGAGACAAACAATGGTCTAAAAGCCAATTCAGAGCCATCGTCCCCAGCTGGTGGGGTCTACGCAGGTAAATAGATCAAACCTTTTGCCTGGAGTTGGCGTGGGGAGGTTACTGTAGACTCGGGCAAGGTGTGAGAGGTGCGTGCCTGTTTGGCCACGGCTCATGGATTCCTTTGTATCTGGCGGGAGTGACTTACATAGGTGCAGCAGGTTGTTTCTGAGACGGCGCAGACTCCTCCCTCCCAGGCCGAGAGCTAACCGAGTGCGGGGTGATCACCGCACACCACGTGGGTCAGAAATCCATGGGGTTGCTGCGTTAGGCTGAGGCCGACTGGGGCAGGTCCACATGCTCAGCAAGAGTCGCCGAGAGGTTTGGGCTCTTGGGGTGGTGGTGCCTGTGCTGGTTCCTGCTATGACAGTGATGATCCCACCCTAGGGCATGGGCCCGAGGACGGCTCTCCTCACCCGTGGGCCCGTGGCCGCCCAAGGGAGAAAAGGGGGGCTCTGGCCAGGGGGAAATGACTGAACGGCGGGGCCAGGGAGCCAGCATCGCAGCGCAGCACCCCTCCTGCGGCAGCTGGGCAGCAGGGGTCGGGGAAGTGGAAAATGCGCGAGGCGAGGCCTCCAGACGAAGCCCCGCGGTGAGGACCAAAGGCGGTGTCCCCAGGGCGTAGTGCTCAGTTGGATTTTTGGCTGTGAGGCCAGGAACTTTAGCCCATCGCTGGTTTGTCTGTCCCTGTGGTCCCCATGGTGTGGTTGGATGGGTACGTGGGCCACAGCACAGGCTTTTGGTGCCGGGACATCACAGTACCAGGGTGGTCGCAAAGGCCCCCCCAGAGCCACTGGATGAGCAACGATTTGGACGGGGTGGCGGTGGGGAGTCAGGCGCAGAGAAGCGTGGGGAAGGGGGCGTATTACTCGGGTGGAGTTAGGCTGGCAGACGGGCCGGAGCCCAGAGGAGGGCACGCGGCAGGCCTAGCGCTGTCTGTATCTCACAGCCGGGCCCCAGCCCCGGCCCCTTTAGCGAAGATGCTGCCTGTATGGGTGGACCGGAGAGGCGGGAGGCAGGATGGCATCCGCTCGACTGGAGGTGGTGGGGGAAGGCAGGTCGGTGGGGGAGGAGGCGCGGAAGGCAGGAGTGGGTGAGGGGTGGCGGCGAGAGAGTGACTGCCCCGGTGAACGTGGAACTGGCTCCTCCCTGAGAGGACACAAGCTGCATTCCAGCTCGGCAGGGCGCTGTGGTCCCAGAGGCAGTGGCTAGGTTAGCTGGGGCCCAGGCAGGTTTTGGGTGAGCGCCCACAGCTTAGCCTGCCAGAGGGATAACGGTGGTGGGGGCAGCCTGGCAGGTGTCATAAGGCCGATGGACTGACTTCCAGCAAGGGCCTTGGCCCCGCTCGGGTGTGCAGTTTCTAATTAATTCCATCGGTTCCAACAAGAATCTGTGGTCAGGGTAGGCCCTGGGGATCTGCCCCAGGACCCAGAGGACACACAGCCAGCAAGGGAGCCCCAGCCAGAGAGCAGCGACGCCTTGCCGCTGACCGTCCCGCTGCATGGACATTTATTTGTGGCTGAACTGCCTGTTGGGCCACCATCCCTCCACCCATCCTTCCCTTTTCTTTGGGTCGCCTCTTCCGGGAAGATCCCTGGGTCCCTGAAATAATGGTGTGTCTGTCTGGGCCGGATGTGACCAGCAGACACCAAGTGCAGACTTTCCTGTCCTCTCTTGGTGATCTACGTGGTACTGTTAATGGGTCCTGGGGCAATTATTTCTGCCTCCTAGAGTGGATTAGAAGAGGAAATTAGTACCGGCCTTACTCGTACCCCGAGGAAACTGCGAGAACTGGGGGTGGGGCAGCTGCTGCCTGGATGCAGTGCGAACGAGCAGCGCCCACAGCGGCACCAGGGTGTCTGGTCCCCTGGGCTCTCTGTTATCCAGGGTTCTACTCACGCCCTTCCCTGTCAGCTCGCCGATGAGAAGTTGGTGGGATGGTTAAGGAAGGGAGAACTTTCACCCCGAGAGGCGATGTGTGTGTGTCTCCCTGGATGTGGACGGAGGTGGAGGTGTCACAGACGGTCACCACTGAAGGCAGGGCCGGAGCCCTCGGGGGCATGTGGAAAATTGGCGTGGGGGTGTGCATGCGCCTGAGGCCTGGAGTTCAACAAAATCAGAGCTGGTGGCAGAAGTTTGGTCCACTTAGGAGACCATTCGCCTTCCAGCAATTTTCGAAGACGCTTTTAGAAGACCGTCGTGGTGGTAGGCGCAGCGAAGGTTCTGGAGACACTGTGTGTGATGCCCACTGCTGAGGGCCTCAGCAGTCAAGCGGGTGCCTTGATCTGAGTCACTTACGCCTGGTGGACCAAAGGGCACCCGAGTACGGGTAGCGAGGAACCGTGTTGCCAGGTCAGCAGTGGCTGTTCGGGTCTGAGCGGCCACGAGTGCCTTCCCACAAGGGGCCTGTGCCTGGCCTCGGCCCGGCTCTGAACCCAGACCTGTGGATGCATGAGACGTCCCTGGATTTCCGAGTTGGCTCCTGGTACAGAGCGCCACAGGTTGGAGGCTGGCTGTGCCCTCACTAGCTGTGTGACCTTAGGCAAATTGCTTAACTGCCCCGGGCCTCGGTTTTCTCATCTGTAAAAGGAGTGTACTGACAGCTCCTTCCGAGATCTGCACGCTGAGTTGGAAGGAGGCCTGCGTCAGGCACTGGGCATTGGGGTCTGTCGCATGGCAGGGCTCCGCCCACTGCTAGTGTCCTGGGTGTTGCGGATCCAGCCCTGGGGGCTCTGCTGGGAGACGGCCTCTGAGCTCCGGGTGCATCCTGTTCACATACCCAGGCCCAGGCCGCAGATGCAGCTCTCCTGAGGCTGAACCATTCCTGGGAGTCCTTGGCCTTCTGAGCCCCGAGCCTTCCGGAGTCCTGGGTGCCTGAGTGAACTGGAGCTCAGGTCTGTGCTGTGGGCTTCCCTGTGGGCGGCGTCAGCACCCTCTGCCTGCTGGCACCTCCTCTAGGCCAGGCCGGGCTTGTGGGGCCTCTGGGTCCTGTGGCATCTGGGTCTGTGAGCAGACGCTTCTGGTTGAGGTCAGAATTTCATGGGCTGGGACTCTGCTGGGACCTCGCCCCTTTATCCACTCGTGGGTCTCCACTCTGGGGCTGGAGTTGCACTGAAGGTGAGTGTGCCTTGGCCCTCAGAGAGTGAATTCCAGCCACTGCTGCCCCTCGCTGTGTGACCTTAGGCAAGTGAATCACCCTCTCTGAACCTCAGTGTCTACATCTGTCGGAAGAGGGGAGTAACCTTAGAATTGGTGAGGGGAGTAGGCGGGATAATGACAGCCAACACAAAGCAGTTACTCGGGGCCACGTGTTCCCTTCTTTCCCCTGCCAGAGGGTCACTGCACTCTGAGGGGTACCAGATGTGTGTTTTGTTTAAGTGAACAGACGTGCGTCTCTTCTGGTGGCCAGAAGCTGTCCCCTCTGGTGGAAGAGCGAAAGGGCCAGGCCTGGTGAGGTTGGGTGGGGGGCCTTCAGCGGCTGCTCACTTCCTGCTCCCCTCCCGCCCGTCACTCCAGCTGCCTCCAGATGTGCACGGAGCGCTCCTCGCTGGCTGTCCCCTCCCCAGGCCACACTCTCGCTTCAGCCCCTGCCAACTGTGTCAGCAAACGCCTGGCCTCTCCTTCAGCCGCACAGCCTGTCAGTGAGGCTGGCATCCCAGGGACGAGGGCGGGGCACGCTCTCCACTGAGCCCACACGCTGGGCCCTGTTCTTCGTCACCCTCACCCGGTTACCTGTGTCAGGAGCATTTATTATGTGCCAGGCACTGTGTTCATCCCTGGACGTGTATAAGTCCATCAAGCCTCATGGCACCCCTGTGGGCGGGGTGCTGTTATTATGCCCATTTTATAGAGGAGGTGACTGAGGCCCAGGGATGTTAAGTGCCTGGTCCAAGGTCCCTGGTGTCAGTGAAACAGATGTTTGCCAACCACCGACTTGGACCTGTGCACCAGGCACTCCGCCTCCCTGAGCAGGCCTCAGCCGCCTGGCCTGAGGGGGTATCTCCCTGTCGCTGGCAGCCCCTGGCTCTGGAGGGGCGAAGCCAGGCCCAAGGCAGGGCTGGCAGGCCTGAGTTCTGTACCTAGGCCCCAGCCCCTGGCTTTCTCCCCGGCACGGTGTTGGGAAGCCAGGATTCTCTGGGATCCGAATGCCGAAGGGGGGAGGTGCTGAAAGGAAAATCCGGCAGCAGGGAGCAGGCCTGCCCGGCGGGCAAGAGGGCCCAAGACCCGAGAGAGACAGAGAAGCAGTCTTGTTTCCAGCCCCACCCACTTGCCCGCCCTGCTCACTCGTCCCTGACACGTTTATGGGCTACGCGCTCTGAGCCAGGATTTGCTGGGGGCCAGGGCTACAGTGGGAACAGAAAGGTGGAGACCCTGCGCAGGATGGGGGACGTGCTGTGACTCCACATGGCAGGGAGGCCGACCAGGTGCCTGCAGGTGAAGCAGCTTGGAGGGAGGAGCCCTGGGCTGGTGGGGCTGTGGGGCCAGACCTGGTGCCTTGAACCCAGGGGGTGCCGCTGCCCAGCTCCTGTTGTTGCTCTGGGGCTGTGGGGGCCCAGCATGACCCACAACTTTGAATTTTCTAAAAGAAGCCTGGGGCCGGGAATTTTATGTGACAGCTCTCAATCTGGAAACATTGGCAGATTTGTTTTCTAGTTATTTGTGGCTCGTATTAGTTCAGTTTTGCAACCATTTATTTAGCTCACGATTCTGTGGGTTGGCAGTTGAGTTGGGTTCTGCCCGGCCGGTGTGGCTGCTGTCAGCTGGGCTTGCCCGTGTGTGTGTGTGTGTGTGTGTGTGTGTCGGGGGGGAGGTCAGCTGGGGGTCAGCTCGGGGCGGCTGGTCTTGGGTGGCCTCCACTGGCATGGTTGTCTGTGCTCCACGCAAAACAAAGTGGTAAAATCAATACGCTCTGCCATAGTATCAAAAACATCAAATAGCTAGGAATAGATCTGATTAAAGATATGTAAGACCTTTCCCCTTAAAATTACAAAACGTTGCCAAAACACAGAAAGTAAAAATGACCTAAATAAATGGGGGTATAGGTCACGTTCATGGGTTGGAAACTTAATATTAAGACGTCAGTTCTTTCGAAATGAAGCTACAGATTCGACACAATACCAGTCAAGACGCTGGGTCTCTCCTCCTTCCTCGGCTGGCCCGGCTTTGCTCACGTGGTGTCTTGACTGTCCTGGGAGAGGGGGCAAAAGCTGCAAGGCCTCTCTGGGTTCCACGTGCACCGTGCGCCGCCGTCCGGGCAGTGCAGTCGCGAGGCCGGCCCAGGCTCCCGAGGTGGGGGGTGGATGCCGCTCTCGGTTCGGGGAGCTGTGAGGACTGTGGCTATTTTCGCAGTCATCACAGGTAGGAAGGCAAAATTCAAACTGCATTTAGCAGCCGCCTCTGGAGCGTGGGACCCTCATCGAGGCGCTGCACGTGTTGACCTAACCAGGCATGGGCTGCAGCTGGCCTGCGCGCTCACACTGTGATGTCGAACGTTCGGAAACATTTTCAAGTCTGTTTCAGATAGAGAACAGCCTGGGCTCTGGGGACAAGCAGAGCTGCATTCCAGCCCTGGGTCGGTCGGTGTCCTCACCTGGAGGAGGAAGGTGATTTTCCCTCACTTGCAGGGTTGTTGGGAGAATCGAGTGGGGCAGCGTTCGGAAGTCCCCATCACGGCCCACCGTAAGGACTGGCAAAGTTCTTCCTCTCTTAACCTCGGAAGCACCCCGGTTCTAAACTAGCGCACCCCTCTTGCTGTGCCTCCAGCACTGCAGGCTTTTGTGACACTCAGTTGACTTTTGTTTCAGAGGGAGCTAAGCGCCGTTGACAGGCTCCTATCTTATAAAATTTATAGACCTTTAAGTGAACATTTTTCCATTTCTTTTCAGTGGTTGTCTTTTTGGATTTTGGAGCCATTATATTTTTCCCCCAGGGCCAGGGATCAAACATTTTTGGAAACCTTTGGAAGACCTGTCGGCCCCAGGTAGGTGGGTAGGGTGCCGAGGGGCTAAGTGGAACCCACCCTCCGTGGGTGTCTGGGGGCTGCGTTCAGATAACGCGGTCGTTGAGCCATTGCCCAGAGCGTCCCTTGCCTGGGCCTGGTGGGGAGGGTGCGGGGCGGGGCGGGGCAGAGGCTCCTTGAGTCCATTTGTTCCACCTGGATGTGACACGCTGCTCTCTGCACTCGGACCCCACGTGGCTCCATTCCTGGGCTCAGGAGACCTGCAACTTGGGCACTCCTGACTCCTGTCCTGGGGAGTGGGGGTCCCCTCACAAAGTGAGCCTGCCGTTTAGACCTGTGCGTGACCTTGGGCACATCACTCTGCTTCCCTGGGCCGTGGGTTTCCCAGCCGGGTGGTGGCTGGTACCATAGTGACCCTGGCTCTGCGGCTCTGGTGGGCGGGGGAGTCCTAGCCCCCTACCTGGGCCCAGGAAACAGCTCTCACCTGGGAGCTGGGCACCCCAGCCTGGTAGAGAGAGCTGAACGGTCAGGCCGGGTTCCAGGTGGCACTCAGCAGGGGAGGCAGAGTGACCCCAGAGCCCAGGCCCCCCAGCTCGAGGCCCTGTGCAGGGTGGGGTGCAGCTGAGAGCCCAGCATGAGAGAGGGCTTGGGGAAGGGGCTGAGGGCCCTCCTTTCCTTGGAAGAACTGATGCAGAGCGAGGGACTTAAATGGCCCCCACCCTGCTGTCCCCTGCTTTCCTTCCTTGGAAGCTCTGCTCGGGAGCCTGCACTCTGGAGCTCGCACGGGCGTGAGAGCCCTGTGGCTGCCTCTGACCGGGCACGTGGTCTGGGGCAGGCTGTGCCTCCTTTCTCTGCTGTCTGAAACGGAGGTGGGGATAGGACCCTGCCAGGGCCAGAGGGAAGATGCCGTGGGTGCAGGTCAGGGCCCAGCAGGCGGCTCTGGCTCCGGGCCAGGCTCGCGGTGAGCATGTGGGTGAGGTGCCAGCTCGGGGGTGGGTGGGACGTAGAGCCAGGTGCTGAGGGCGCTGGGCTGGGGCTGCCCTGCTGGGGTAGTGGAGGAAAGGTTCTCTCGGGCTGAACCGGGTGGGCTCAGCGGCTCCTGCCGTTTCTGTGATCCTGGGGCCGGAAGACACAGCCAGGCTCGGGAGCCCTTCCTGCTTGTCCACTTTCCAGTCCTCACTGAAAGACCCAGGGCTCCTTCCGAGGACCCTCCCCCACTTCCCCGGGCGGGGGCGGGGGGACTCCCGGGCTACAGCTTTCTCTGGGCTGTTTGCTCAGGCCCCACAAACATCCTGTGCAAACAGCGGCCTGGTGGAGATGGCCCCGTCGTCGCCCTCCTGCCAGGGATAGAGGTTTCTCTGCAGCATTTCCAAAGCCAGAATTCTTCAGGGCTTTAATGGCAGGGAAAGGGGACTGTCTAGAGGGGTCATGACCTCTGGGCTGGATTTTTCCGGGCACCCATTGTCCTGTGATCAAAGGAGGTTAGAGTCACAGAAATCTCATAATCTTTTTATAACAGAACCTTTCTTGAATGGGTAATACCTGCATGCAGTCAGAAACAAATGCAAAATGCAAAAGTGGTAAACAGTGACATGTCAGTTTCCTTCCTCCCTCCCCAGGGTGGAGTCCCTACCCAAGACAGCCACTGTTGCCAGTTCCTTGGGGCTCCTTCCAGAAATACTCCATGCATGTCTGCACATGCCTTTAAAAAGACAAGTGGTAGCTTATTCTAGATACTATTCAGCATTGACCATTTAAAAAAATGTTCTTCCCAGTACATGCAGATCTGACTGTTTTTAACACCCTCATGAGATTGGGTGGGTGTGACACCAGCCATTTAATCACTGCCCGTAGGCGGGACTGTTGCCGTCACAAATGTGGCTGCAGCACACATCTGTGACGCTCTGTCAGCAGATTAGCTTCCTAGAAGGGGAGACGCTGGTCACAGTGTTTTTCACACTGCAGTGCGTTATTTTTTTCTGGTATATAGCATGGACTTTCCCGTTTTCAGTTGTACCGTTCGGTGGTATTAAGCACATTCACGTTGTTGTGCGGCCATCAGCACCACCCACCTCCAGAACCTTCTTATCTTTCTCCACGGAAACTCTGTCCCGTTACACTCACCCCGATTCCCTCGCCCCCAGTCCCTGGTGACCGCCGTTCCACTCTCTGTCTCTGTGGACTGACTGCTCCGGGGACTCGTACGGGTGGAATCATGTGATGGTTTGTCCTTGTGTGTCTGGCTTGTTTCGCGGGGCTGGGTCCTGTTTTAGTCTTTCGTCTTAGAATTCTCTAATTACGCCGCCTCCCCCGGTACCGCTTTGTCGTGCTGAGCTATCTGGGGCTGAAGAGTGTGCGGGGCTTGTGCGCGCAGTTCAGGGAGCGTCCACGTGGGCGGAGGGACAGAGACCGGGGCCTCCCGACATCACGGCTTCCTTCCTTTCCTTCGAGCTTTTCCAGCTGGACGGTCTTGCCTCGCTGCCCTCCGGTTCTGAGGTCCACGTGCAAGGGAGGCTGCGTGTTCTCCTGTGACCCCTCCCCGTCGCGGTGTCGGCGCGCGTGGTGGCAGGCAGCGGTGGGCGGGCCCTTTCTCCTGTCCATGGCACTTGGGGACCCCTGGGGGGGGAGGGCGCGTGCTTCCCTTCAGCACGTGCCCAGGAGTCAAACTTTGGGGTGGTGGGTGTGCGTGCCCCGCTTGACCAGATGACAGGTAGGACGTGGCCCCCTCTGCTGCTCAGGGCGGGAGAGGCGGGGTCCTGTGGACAGGGGTCGCCCGGTCCCGCACAGGCCCTGAAGGTGGAAGCAGACTGTGGTGGCGCATCCAGGAGCCGGATGTCTCCAGGCCACGTCACGGTCAATCCCGGGAGGCCAGAGAACGCCGCCCAGGTGAGGGCTGGCTGTCATGGTGAGAGGTCACCTGTGTCTCTGTCTCCGTGGTACTTCTGAGAACTGGCAGATGAGGGAGGCCACGCACCTTCTTGGCCAGAGCTTAGGTAAAGTGGCAGAGCGGATGGAAAGTGGGAATTCTCGAAAACCCAGAGGAAAGCGGAAAATGCGGGGTCGTGGCTGGAGGCGGCACCAGCTTCTGCTGCTGAAGGGATGTTGTCCTGTCTTTCCACGTATTTGTCCCTTTGTTTGTTAATTAATTCAGAAAGTAGTCACCCAGACGTACGTGCCAGGGGACAAGGAGGTCGTGTTTACTGAGCACGAGTTGTTTGCCACTTGCCGAATCTTCTCACACCCCTGTCTTGGGAAATGCAGGTGGGAAGAGGTTACTTGCCCACTTTATAGGTGAGGAAACAGAGGCTCAGGAGATGGGTGACCTACCCAAGTCCCCAACAGGTAGATGGTGGCCTAGCTGCATGCTTGGGCTCCCCGTGCTGGTGACGACACACCTGTGCTTGTCTCGACGACCTGTGTGGTGCAAACTGCTCCGCAGAGGCAGCAAGAGGGGAGGTGGCGGGGGAGGGTTTGCGTCCTTCCTTGTCATTTCCTAAGCCTGCGCCCTCGGGCTGTGTATTTTAAGCTCTTAGAAGCTCGGTTCACTTATTTGGGGCAGGAGATAATCTTATACACTGCCATCAGGCTGTGGATGTTAGCTTCAAATGAGATGAGAGATACCAAGAGCCTGGAATACTCCATCCAGTACAGGATCAGTGCCGGCCGCGTGCTAGGCCCTGGGCCCTGAGATGACTCTTGGCCCGTGAGACCCTCCCAATCTAGGGGTTGGGACAAGCCTGCCCCCTGACAGGGAGAAGTATGTGAATGAGGCCAGAGGAAGGAGCTGCTTGTCCTGCCTGGGTGGTGGTGGGTGCTGGTGGGTGCTGGTGGACAGAGGGCAGAGAGTCACATTCGGATTGGCTTGTTAAGGACGGTAGTTGGACTTGCCAAGTGGACGAGGTAGAGGAAGGGAATTTCCAACGTGGAACAGTGTGTGCCAAGGTGTGGCTGCAAGCAAAGGTGTGTGTGGCTGGGAGGAGAGTCTGGGCTCTGCTGTGAAGGCCCCAGATTGTCACACCAAGGAGAGGAACTTTATCCTGTGGACTTTCCGGTGGGATCTGTGCTCAGGGCTGTGGAAGGCCAGGGCATTGTGGGGGAGATCGAGTAGGGCTATGTGATGAGGGCTGGGTGGAGGTTAGTTTAGATGCACAGGTCAGGGAGACCCTCTCTGAGGAGGTGAGGTCCCCCCAGAAAGGGAAGCAGCTAGCCCTATACAGAGTGGGGGTGGGCGGGGCACAGGGGAAGGAGGGTTGCAGGCAGGCAGCATAGCAAGTGCAAAGGCCCTGGGGCAGGAATGAGCCCGAGGAGTTCAGTGGTTAGAGCGAGGGAGAGGGAGAGCCCAGGTCAGAGAAAGGAGACGAGGTGGGGAGGTCAGCAGGGCCTGTAGGGCTTTGTGAGGACAGTGGAGACCACTAGGGGCAGGAGTGGTCTCCTGCCCAGTCTGACTTATGGTTGTGACAGTCACTCTGGTGCCATCTGGGTGGTGGGTTGGGGGAGGACAGGAGGGGAAACAGGGAGGCCGGGGGTTGGTGGCAGAGTGAGGGGAGAGGTGGGTGGCCTCGTGGGGAATGGGAGAAGGGAGGCGGGCAGGGCGGATTGGCCTGGGAGGTTCCTGACCATGGTGGGGCCCTTCCTGGGCACCGGGAAGACCTGGGGAGGGGGTGGCTTGAAGAAAATCAGGAGCCGAAGAGCTTTTGGCCGTGGTGGTTCCCTCACGTGCACAGGACTCGGGTGGGGACGAGGCGAGTGTGGCACCAGGAGCTCAGAGATGGGGTCAGCCAGGCTGCGGTGGGGACGAGAAGGGGCCCCGGGGCTGACTCTGAAAGGCTGGCGCTCAGAAGCTTAAAAAGCTGCAGAGAGACACACAGGAGCGAGGCTGGGACCTGCGGGGCGTGCGCCGGGAGGAGACCCTCGGGAGACGGCTGGGCCGGCCTTGGAGGGTCGGGCTGGGGAGGGCGGGTTCTCTGCACGCAGAGACGAGGGCTGCTCCTCTTGCTGGGCTCTGTGTGGCTGTGCCTCCACGCTTTGGACGGTCCCCATTTCCTCCCGCTGCAAGTGGGCGGCCCTCCCAGCACGAGGGTCAGAGCTCCTGAGCACCTTGTTTGAAAAGGAGGGAAGCCGGCGAGGACGGCCGGGGGAGAATGGCGGGAAGCCTGCCAGGCCCGGCTGAAACCTGGCATCTGATCGCGGAGGGCAGGGAGAGGAGGCCATTCAGCCCACACGAAGGCAGAGCCACCTCTCAGGCTGACAGTGGTCAGAGTCTCAGATCAAGTCGCCTGTGTGACAGGGATGGGGAGACTGAGGCCTGCAGGGGGGAAGGGAAGAGGGGAAATTGAGGCTTGGGACCTCTGATTCCCCATGTCGTCTGCAAAACTCTTAACCGTGAGCACTCAAGTGCCTGGACCCGTGCCTGGCTCTCTGTTAGCACTTGGTGCGTTTCAGCTGTTTCTGTTATCCTGATTGGGCAGCCCAAGACCCAGAGATCTGTTGCGGTCTCCTGAGCTCTGTAAGGCAATCTTGGAAAAGGCTTAGGGAGGAAAGAAAAGTCTTGTAAAAGAAGAATGCTGTGAGTCTGAACTATGCAGGAAAGGACAAACTGCCTCGGTGGAGTGAGCTCCCCATGAGCAGAAGTATTTAAGTAAGGGGAGACTCCCACATGCCCAGAGTATAACAAGAGGGGATGAAGCATTGAATGTGGCGTCACCCTCAGGGGCCACAGAGATTTAAGTCCTGACTGAGGCATCCGGGGAGGAGGAGGAGGCAGGGCTCCGCCTGGCACCCCACGCCCGTGCCCTGGGCCAGGTGTGTCTGTGCTGTGTCACGCCGAGGTGCTGAGCGCCGGTCCTGCCCTCCGACGTGGCGGTTCTCGGATGCCCGGGATCACGTAGATGCATTCTGCAAATGCTCATGGAACACTCTCCACGTGCCGGGCGCTGGGAGGATATGTGTGTGGACAGGTAGGTAGGAGCCCTGCCTCCTTGAAGCTGATGTTGCAAAGGAGGAAACAGCTGAAAAAGTAAACTCGTTAACAACGGGGCTCACGCAGCACTGAATGCCGCGAGGAGGTTCGAGAGTGAGGGACGAGCCGCGAGTAGTGGGGCCGGCTGGCGGGCTGTCTTCTGCCAAACAGACAGTTCGAGCTTTCGTGTGGTCTATTGGATTAAGGTTTTCACTTTTGTTTGCGGATTTTATTTCTGAAGAAGGCTCTTTTTATCTTAAAATTATTTTCTTAGGATTTCTTCGAATGCTGCCTTTTTATCTTTGTGTGTGGTGTGAAGTGGGTCCCCACGTCACATATTAAGTCCTTTCCCTGCTAAGTTCAGATGCATCCCACAAGGACCAGAGTTCTGTTTCATTGATGTCCTTGTTTCTTAGTTTCCGTCATTTCTCTGATACTATCAGAGAAAGGCCTACCTTCTTCGTTCTCCTTTTTTAGACATTTTCTTGGGTCTTCTTAAGCATTTCTTTTTTGGGGTGAATTTTAGAATCAGCTTGGCAAATTCTGTGACAATTACGCCTTTGCTTTGACTGAGATGGCATTGAAGCTGTCAGTTAAATCGAGGAGAATTGATATGTTTGCTGCACGGAGTGTCCCGTCCAGACACGCGACGTGTCTTTCAGGTGCGGCAGGCTGCTCAGACTGTCCGTGCCTCAGTTACATTTTGGTCTTCATGCAGATCAGGCGTGTCTACTGCAGTTTCTAGGTTTGTTTCTCTTTAGAATGGGAATTTTTTTCTACTAACTTCCCTGTTGAGTTGTCACTGGTGTACAAGGAAGCCACTGATTTAAGTATGGTGACTTTGTTTTTGACCATCATATTATTATAATTGTTAATAAGTATTAATTTTAATATAGTTTTGATTTACTTGGATTTTCTAGGAAGATGAAACTATAACATCTGCAAATAATGACTGTTTCTATTATTTCTCCTGCCCTTTTTTCTTATTTTACTGCATTTGCTGGTATTCTAAGACAGCACTAAACAGCAGCGTCGCCAACGGGCATTTGTGTCTATGAAAGTCTTCTTAGGGGGTGTCTGATGTTTCCCCTTTGAGGCTGATGTTTGCTGCTTGTTTCTGGCGGACACTGGTTTTCAAGGACTCTTTTCATTCGCTCTGGATCCTCAGGGCAGAGCTGTAGCAGGGCTGCCGGGGAAGCTTACTTTCCCTGCTTCGGGAGGGTGGAGGTCAGTGATTTGCCACGGCCCCCCCTCGCCGGCGCGCTGTCACGGGAGTGGCGCGGGCCGTTCCTCCGCTGGCCAGGTTACGTGAATTGCTCAAGGACGTTCAGAGGTCCCGTGGGCGCCGGCACCTGTGCAGACATTCAGTCCTCAGGCGGAGAAAGACAGGGGCGTTTAGAGAGGAGAAACGGTGTCAGCGGCGCCGCTGAGATGGGCCGCAGGCTCAGAGTGTCCGTTCCATGCCCAGCTGGCCCTTGGCAGGTGCGTCCTGCAAGAGCTTCACTTAGGGATGTCGTTTTCAGACTTGGGGGCAAACGCTTGGGCTAGTTATACTCCTCGTTTCCTGGGGAAGCCCTGTTAGCCTCTGCAAGGCCCCCTCTGTTTTATGTATGCATTTGATTCCCTTTTATGCTCCCACTCCGTCCCTCCCTACCACCACCCCGTCATCCACAGTTCTCGTCTGTCTAATCCGTGTTGGGATTTTGTTTTCATGTGTCCTTGCAAAATATGCAGTTAGTTTTGCGTGCAGCGTTTTAAATTTGTGTAATATACCTCATTCGGTTTCTGCCTCCCCAGCCCCCGATGCTGTGCTCCGTGTTCCTCACGTTGCTGGATGTCCCTGTGTCCGGTTCTAAGTCGCTGCGTGTCCCCATGTCTGGCCCCTTGTTGCCGTGTGTCTGTGTGTCCGGCTTGCGTTGCTGTGTGTACATCTAGTCTTTTGTTTCTGATAGTTGGGGCCCTCCATGTGGGCTGGCCCCAAATTTTCCTCATCCACTCCCTGCCCCTGACCCCCTTCCACAGGTAACCCTGACGTGGGCGCCCTGCACTGGGTGTGTTGCTGGCCAGGGCGAGGGCGTCCCTGGCGTGTACTCCGGGAGCGGAGCTTCTGGGTCCTAGGCGGTGCCCATGCTCAGCTGTGTAAGGGGGGCCGCGGCCCTCCATGCTGGCCGCGCCGGCCGTCTCTCCCGGCCCTGGGCACGAGGGTACCCAGCTGTGCATGCGTTTTCACTCTTTCTCATTTTTCCAGTTTAACAGACATTTTACTTTGGAGTTCTTTTTTATTGTTTTTACTTTTCAAGAGTTTGTTATATTTCATAGATGGCAATTCCTTGTCCATTTTAGACATTCCAGCAATGTCTCCTGATCTGTCAGCAGTCTATTTATATTTGACTATGGAGTTCTTTGTTATACAGAAAATTTGAATTTCGGATCTGTCAGACTCGTCACTTTCCTTACCCTAGAGTCTGTGCCTCTGAGTTTTAAGAAGTTCCTCCCAGATGTGACTCTGCCCACCCTGCGTGCTCACAAATACAGTTGATCTCTGAGCACCCACGTGGTCTACGTGTAACTTCTGTTATTACGTATTGTTATTTAGCTACTAATAGCCTCCCGTTGACTGGAGGCCTTGCCGATACCATAAGCAGTGGATCAGCACGAGTTTTATGCTGTGTGTGTCATAGACGGTGTTCTCACACCAGGGAGCTGGAGGAAGGAGAATGTTAACAAGAAAATCACCAGAAAGAGGAAATATATTTAGGATTCATCAAGTGGAGGCGGATCATTGCCAGAGGTCTTTGTCCTCGTGGTCTCTGCATTGAGGAGGCCCAGGAGGGCGGGTCCTGCTGTCCCCGGGGTGGCAGAGGTGGGACAGCCCTGCCGCTCAGGGCTCAGCTGTGCAGTCGGCGCTGACTTTCTCCCGTTGGCTTTCCGGGGCAGTTGTGGGTTTCTCTTGCTGCTGCTGCTTTCTGCTCCGTGTCCTGCCTGGGCGTCTCGGAGGCAGTGCCGGAGCCAGGGCTCCCTGTGCGTGCGGTGGTTCCTCTGGGGGGACTCTCGGGAGAAACTGAGGAGTGAGGGCTGAGAGCCGGACAGAGCGGGGGTCCTCGCACGGTCTGCTCCTGTGGGCGGCCCCCACAGGCCGTCCCCTGTGCGAGCAGCCCATGCCGGTCTGTCGTTGGCTGTGCTCGCCCAGCCCCAGGCCCCATGGGGAGGGCTCAGCCTCCAGGCAGTCCTGCAAAGACGCTGTGAGCAGCCAACAGGCACAGCACCAGAGGGCGGGTGGGTTTACCTGCCCAGTGAGGGGGTTCTGGACAGGCCCCGGTGTCGCCTGCTTGGTGGCCCTGGACTCCTTTGAACCACAAGCCTCCTCTGGGTGGTGACCGTGCCTCGCGTTGCCACCCCCAGGCTCCACCAAGGACCTGATTGAGACGTGCTGTGCAGCGGGCCAGCAGTGGGCCATCGACAGTGACGAGTGCCTGGAGATCCCCGAGAGCGGCGCTGAGGACGACGTGTGCAGGTAGGACGGGCGCCCTGGGGCCGGCAGGGCTGCCCACGCACGTGCCTTCTCCAGGTCCTGCTTGCCTTGGACCCGGCCCGGCCGCGCGGGGTGAGCGTGCGCTTCACCTGCCGCCAGGTGCCTGGACGTGGCTGCTGTGGGCGTCTGGCCAGGCTTTCTCCAGGGGCGGAGAGTCCAAGCCCGGCCTCCAAAAGGCTGGCCCCTCACTCTCCTCCTCTGCCGCCTGTGCTCTCAGAGGAGGAATTACTCATCCCTGTGCCCCCCTTTGCCAGGCCAAGCAGCGCTCTCCGTCAGCTGTTCACCCCTTCTTTTTTCCGGGGACACCATCTTACGCAGCCTCCTCGTTTTTCCAGACTGGGAGCATGCAGTTCAGAGAGGTGGTGTGACTCACCCACAGCCACACAGCTCACTGGCTGCACGGCTGGGATTAGACCTCATGTTTCCTAACGTCCACCCCACGCAACCCCCTTTGGAAAAATCCGTGCTCTAACCACGTCCCTTTCTCTGCCCTTCGGCCGTCCCGCCAGTTCGGGGCTACGCGAGAGTCGCAGCACGCGTCGTTCCGAGCCCTGGGGCTCTGGCGAAGCAGCCCAGCGCGTGCTGGCGTCCCTCTCGTGGTGCTCACCACTGACGGCCAACAGTTCTGTCGCTGGGTGGTCCTCGCTGGGACGCGCCTCCTCGTGTGGGGCTGGACCCTGCTCCCGACGACCCTCACCTTCCTGTCCTGGCTCGGCCCTCTGTGCTGCTGGCCCGGCGGCCACCTCTGCCCCGGGTGGCCCTGCGGAGGTCGGCAGGCAGTGACCGGGGCTCTGCAGGCTGCCTTCCTCCAGGCCAACCGCCCCGCCCTCTCCGGCATTGGGTGTGCCTGTCCTCAGCCCGGGTGGGGAGCTCCGAAGCCAGCCCCTCTTCCTCACAGTCCGGCGGGACCCAGGCTGAGTCTTCTTGGTTAAGCCAAGAAGCAAAACCCACGTGACTTGGCAGGGCTCGTGCCAGCTGTGCCCCAGCACCGGCCTCCACTGGCTGAGAACCGGGGCTGGGCTGGGGCTGAGGCGCACCCTCTGTTGCAGGACAGCCCAGAGGCACTGCTGCGTCTCCTACCTGAAGGAGAAGAGCTGCATGGCTGGCATCCTGGCGGCCAAGGAGGGCGAGGCCTGTGGGGCCGAGGACAAGGACACCTGCGGCGTCTCCCTGTACAAGGCAAGCCCCACCTGCGGCGTTCACGGGGGCTGGGGGGCAGGCTGGCCCGGGCCTGAAGGTCCCCGTGCCCTGAAGGATTGGGCTCCCCTGCGGGGCTCCTCATGGGGACTGACAGTCACACCGGAGTTGGGGGGGACTCTTCATCTGCACAGAAGTCATCATCAATTATTATACTGACTGATTAATTTACGGAGTATTTTTTGAGCTCCAGTGAGTGCCCCGGGCCCTGTTTCAGGCATCAGGGCTGCAGCAGTGAGCGACACAGATAACCTTCCTTTCTAGTCAGGAAGACCGACGATCAGGATGGCTGTGTCAGTGTGCAGTGGGGCGGCAGCCGATCCTGCTGCAACAGGAAATACTGGGGAGGAGGCGTGAGCAGTGTCCGGGTCTAGAGTTTCGGCTGACAGCAGCTGGGGACAGCCTCCCCGAGAAGGGACTTCTGTGCAGAGCCCTGGGGAGCGGTGAGCCCTGTGAAGTCTGTGGGAAGGTCTGTGGGAATGCCTTCCGGGCAGGGGAACAGCAAGTGCAAAGGCCCTGAGGTGAGCGCCTGCTTGGCACGTCCAAGGAATGGCAGGGGCCTGAGTGCCCGGGGTGGAGCCAGCGGGGCTGGAGCAGCCAGCGCTGAGGCCAGAGAGGCGATGGGCAGAGCCTCTCCATCGCTGGGAGGTTTGATTCAGAGTGAGGCAGAAGCCAGGGAGAATTTTGAAGAGACGTCACCCCCCGGCAGTCGCGGGGACTGGTCATTGAGGCGGGTTCTCCTGTGTGGGCAGTGGGATCGGGATGGGGTAGGACCTCCGCTGGCAGCGCTGGGGCAGAGAGGAGGCTGTTCTGGGCGGGGGGCAGTGAGAGCCAAGGCGCAGAGGCAGGAGTAGGGAGTAGGCGTGCGGTCCCGCAGGCCTGGCAGCAGTGGGCACAGGCTGCCCGAGGTCCTTGGCTGGACCATGAAGGACCCCAAATGTTGCTCTGAGAACTTCGGTCTCTAAGTGGAGGGTCCACAGGGCTGGGGAAGGACTTGTAGAAGACCGGATTATGTGCTGGAGCTCACGCTGGCCTCTGGGCTACAAGTTGGCTACAAGCCACAGAGAGCACCCTAGAACGTTGGCTCTCATGTGCTGGGCAAGCCCGAGGTGGAGGTGTGAGCGGCTCCTTGGTCACGTAGGTGGCAGCTGTCCGCTGCTTTGCCAACCGATCTGCTGCCGTGTGGTCCAAGATGGCCACTCAAGTCCTGGGCAGGGGCAGGAGGAGGGCACAGAAGAGCTTCCCTTCTTGTAGATTATTTTTGATCCTGGTAAAATGCACGTGATATAAAACTGATGATCTCAACCATTTTTACGGGCATTGAGCAGTGGCTGTAGTATCTTCGCGTGCTGTACGGCTGTCACCGCCATCCGCCTCGGAGCTTATTCATCGTCCCAGACTGGCGCTCTGTCCCCGCCACTCACTCACGCCTCCTCCCTCCTCCCCCAGCCCCTGCCGACTGCCGTCCTGCTTTCTGTCTTCACGAGTGTGCCTTCTTTAGGGACCTCATTTAGGTGGATTTGTACAGTATTTGTCCTTCTGTGCTTAGCAAAGTCTCCTCGAGTTTCATTCACGTTGCAGCATGTGTCAGAATTTCCTTTCTTCGTAAGGCTGAATGATGTTCCATCGTGCGGATAGACCACATTTATTCGTCCATTCATCCGTCATGGACACGAGATTCCTTTCATCTTTTGGGCACTGTGAATAACGCCGCCGTGAACACGGGCCCCCTTCTTTGGGGGGCGACTGACTTCTGCTTAGGTCTCCTTGGCTAGAGCTGAGTGTGGCGGCCACACCTGGCTGCGAGGCAGACCAGGGGGTGTTGTCTTTTTTCCGGGAGGTCCAGCGTCTCACTGAAAATGAGGCGGAAGGGCGGACAGACCGGAATCGAGAGCTGTCCGGCTGTGCAGGGCGCGACAAACCAGCGCAGGGACAGTTTCAGGAAACGTCACAGAAGGGGCCTCCTCCCAACTGGGGAGAGGAGGGAAGGGGTTGGAGCCCACCTGTCACCCCGGCTGATGGTGACAGAGGTCTCTGGATGGTGGCAGCATTTGGAGAGAATTTTGACCTCCATTTCTGTCACATTGAGGTCGATTTTTCCTAAAAACAACTGGTGTTGGTGAGAGGACCTTGCTGACAGGCCAGTTTAGAGCCCCCTTTCTGTCTTTACGTTTGACCCTGGCCAGTTCTCTTCTCTGAGCCTCAGCCTCAGTAAGGTGGGATAACAGTCCATGTCTCACGGGTGGCCGTGAGGGTCAGAGATCACACAAACTAAGCACTTCTGAAGCACGTGGTGTGCCTTCGGTGAGTGCGGGCGTGCGGCGCCGAGAGACGCAGGCCGAGAGTGACGGTTGGCTGCTGCTCGGTGACAGCATCTGAAACTTGGTGGCTTGTTTCTGGCTCAGTGCATGACTCTGTGGTCAGCTGGGTGAGCGCTTCTGACGTGGGCCGCGCCCAACTGACCCTGGCTGGGCTTGCGTGGCCGCTGCCAGCCAGTGACTCCACTGGGGCTGCAAGATCGAGGACAGCAGCGTCTGGGATGGCTCACATCTGCTCCATGCAGTCTCTCAGCCCGGCCGTGAGCATGGGCTTGGTCAGTTAGTGGCTGTGCAGGGCTCCAAGAAAGGAAATGGAAGCGTTCAAGGCCTTTTAAGGCCTAGGCTAAAAACTGGCACGCTAGTGTGTCTGTGTCATTCTATTGGCCAAAACAAGTCATTAGGCACAGCTAAGAGGTTGGAAACGCACTCACTGTCTTAACAGGAGCAGCCGCGATATGAGTCAGTCAGTAGCAACTGCAATATGGTTGCAAAGTAGTGAACACAGAGAAGAGTGAATAATTGGGGCTATTATTGCAACCAGCCTGCCACTGTATTTTAAAATAATTACACAAAATTTGTTTTGGCAGATATGCAGTCTGGCATGGGATAGATTTACATCTTCTAAGACCCAGGCTTCTATTTTTCTGTTTAATCATCTTTAGCTTGTAGCTTCCATCCTCAGGGTCTCTTCATGGCCCAAAATGGCTGCTAAAGCTCCAGTCATTACCTACGTGCTCCATGGAGGAAGGGGGAGAGCAAAAAGGATGTACTTCCAAGTAGCATCATCTCCAGTTAAAAGCTCTCCTGAGAGCTCCACGAGCAGATCTGTCTCTAATTGCAAGGGCCCCTGGGAAATACTGTCTTTTAGCCAACCTGAATAGAATTGGAGTCTGCAGTTAAGATGCGGGGGTAATGGGTGTGGCTGGGGGTTAATTTGCGGTTTCTTCCACAAAAGGCCATTTATTTATTATTTGTTTCAAAAACCTATGTTGGCCCTACCCTGTGCCAGACCTGGGAAATGGAGGCAGACAACCCCTCTGCCCCAGGAGAGCACAGACTCTGGCAAAAGGGACAAGATAATGGTTAGTTTATCCCCATTTATCAGCCCCTTCCCTGAGCCTGGCCCCGGGCTATGCTCTGGGGACCCTGCATGAGTCACATAGGCTCTGAGCAGCCCGGGGGTGGGCGGTGATGGCTGTGTCCCTCTTTCCAGCAATGCTGTGACTGCTGTGGCCTGGGCCTCCGCGTGCGGGCGGAGGGCCAGTCGTGCGAGTCCAACCCCAACCTGGGCTACCCCTGCAACCATGTCATGCTCTCCTGCTGTGAGGGCGAGGAGCCCCTCATCGTGCCTGAGGTCCGCCGGCCTCCGGAGCCTGCAGCTGCACCACAGAGAGGTGGGTGCTGCCCCTCCCTGGCTGGGCATATGGGGCCAAGGCTGGGTGACCTCTGGCCTTCTGTGAGGACCCTGTCATCATCTGTGGCTTGAGGAACAGTGGTCTGTGGTCTCTGCCCCATTATTTCCAAGATGGTGATCTCATTCAGTTTCCTGTGTACCATCCACTCCAACCACATGACCACCAACTGCTGCCTATCAGCCTTACACTGTCCACTCTCTTTGTCTACCCACACATCCAGACGTCTTCTCTCCCATCTGCTTTTTATCCGTCCATCCAGCCATTTCACCCGCCCCCTACCCTCAGTCCTCTTTTCTCTCTCCATCCATTCATGTAGCCATTCATTCATTCATTCATCCCCTGTCCCATCATCTGTCTATCCACCCATCCATCCATCCACCCACCTACCCTCTCATCCACCCATTCACTCACCCATCCATCCATTTATCCATCCATCCATTTATCCACCCATCCATCCATCCACCCACCTACCCTCTCATCCACCTGTTCACTCATCCACCCATCCATCCTTTGTCTTTCCATCTGCTCATGTATTCACTCACAAGCCCAGCCAGCAAGCCTTTCACTCGTCTGCTCACTCACTCACTCACCCTTCCTTCTGTCCATCCATCCTCCGTCCCTCCCACCTGTGCCATTCTTGTTTTCCCAGGGTGCAGTCTAACCATGTACAGAGATCACATTAATAAGCATTTCCTCTACTTGCCGGAAGATCCCCTTCAGGCAGAACTATTTTATCTCTGTCTTCCTAGTACCTGGCCCAGAAGAGTCACTAACAGATGATTGAATAATTCAATGAATGATGGGTTTGCTTGGTGGCCACCCTTTCACTGCCAGACCCTGAGCCCTTCCAGGGCTGACCAGGCTGTGTCCTCTCTGTGCCGCTGCCCAGAGCCTGTCCCTGAGCAGCCACAGGCATCGTGTGTGGGAACCTGAGCCTCACTGGGCCTTTGGTATCAGTGCGGAACCCGGAGCCTGAGTCAGCTTGGGCCACATCCTGGAGCTTCCAGCCCTCAGTGTCCCTGGTGTCTCCTCCCTCTTCTTCCCTTCTTGTACTGTGGCCACTGTTCCAGCTGCCATGTCTAGTGCCTATCCCCCGGGCCAGGGCTGTCTTCTGGGCCTGTGGCCATTAGCCTCCTCTGTGCCCAGTGAGCCAACAGGAGCCTGACAAAGGCGTCCCAGTGAGCCAGTGGGTGTCCTTTGTGCAGATGGGCCTCGGCAGCCCTGGGCTGGTGCAGTGAATGCCTTGGCAGGCCCCGTTTGTGGGTGTTCACATGTTCTGCCTTGACTGGCTGGGGCAAGATGTCCAGGAGGGTTCCAGAACCACCAGCCCAGTTTTTTTCTCTGTCCCTGTGGACCATCTGGGCCCCTGTGGGTCTGTCCTGGGCCCTTCGTGGAATGGGAGTTAAAGCCACAGAGGTGGTCCTAAAATTAAGGTTAAGCTCATGGCCTCGAGTCAGGAGACCTGGTTGGAAGCCCAGCTCCTCCACTTACCTGGGGGACCTCACAGCCCGTCACTGTTTCATCTGTCAGACAGGGTCGTACTCTTCACCGTGTTCAGTGTGATGATGAATGATGTGATGCTTGTCAAGGACTTACGGCCTTACAATGCTCAGCCATGTTTTAGCAGGTCAGAGAAGGAAGGTGAAGCCCAGAGAGGGGCAAGACCTTGCCCCAGGCACACACCAGCTCTTTGGCACAGCCAGGACCAGACACCTTGGCTCTGATGACTCCCATTTCTGCCCTGAGTTTGACCTGGACCTAGTCAGCCTTGGCTCGAGTCAACCCAGGTCTCTGTCACAATAATGCAAGATGGCAGGAATCTCACCTGTCCACAGGCTACAGGCCAAGGAACCCGTAGGGGAGGAGCTCACACCCTTTGGGGTACAGATGGGGGAGCAGGTACCTGGATCTCCCCTCAGGGCGAGGCAGGGGCATGTCTGTGGAGGTTGGACCAGGCCAGGGCAAATTAATCAAGACAGATGGGCCTCACCGCCCCAGTGTGGTACAGCGGTCAGATCAAGCCCCAGGAAGTGCCACTTGCTGAAGCTGGCCTAAGGGGGCTGGCTGAGTACTAGTGTGAAGGCCAGGTTAGTACCCAGAAGAGTGTGGTTCAAGGTAGGGTTTGGGAGGACGTCTGGCGCCCGGGGTCAAAGGGTGGGAGATGGGCAGGGTCCAGAGCCACAGATACATGTCCCCCACTCCTGTGAGGAATGCACTGATGAGGTGAGCCGAGCCTGAGTCTTGGAGTTGCTGCCCAGCCTGCAGTGTGCTCAGAGCGGCCCTGGGCCCAACTCCATCTGCTGCCCACCTGCAGTGCTGCGTCTCTGTAGAGCCAGAGCCCTGGCTGTCGCCGCCCTGCCTGCAGGCGCCAGCCGGGGCTGACTGCGCTGCAGCTTAACGTAAACACCCTCCATATGAAACGCATTCCTCAGACGTGACTTCATGCACTGCTCTCTCGGGGAGCTCAGCTGCCTGGTGGCAAGGGCAGAGGCCCTGGCCTGGCACAGAGTTTGGGGGGCTGTAGGTCTCCCCCTAAAGTCCTGGTTGTGTGCTTTCCCACACTTCTGTACAGCAAGGCAGCTCAGCCTCAGGAGCCTTTTCTCCCACTTCACCTGCTCCCTGCTAGAGCCCTGGGAGGTGGGTTTATCCCAGAATCTGGAGGCACAGAGAGACCTAGTGCTGTCCAAGGTGACCCAGCCAGGGAAGGCCCAGGTTGGCATTCAGATCTGATCGGATGGAACCCAGGTTTGGGGCCCTTCCTGTTGCTAGGGAAGGTCCTCCCTGATGTCACTGAGGTCAGGGGTCTGAATCCAGTTTCACACTTTAGTAAGAGCTTCCTTGTGGCCCTGTCCCTGTCCTATTGCAGGGGACTCAGTGAGGAAGACTTGGACCCAGCTCTGGTGGATTCACTCTTATTGCTGGAACTCTGTTCATTCATCCACCCATCCATCCATCCATCCATCCATCCATGAGTTTATCCACCTATCCATCCACCCATCTGTCCACCTGTCCATCTGTCCATCCACCCATCCATGCATTTATCCACCTATCCATCCATCTATTCACCCATCCATCCATCCATCTGTCCATCCATCCACCCATCCATCCATCTGTCCATCCATCCATCCATCCATCCATCTGTCCATCCATCCATCCACCCATCCATCTGTCCATCTGTCCATTCATTCGTCCAGCCATCCAGCCATCTTTTCTCTCTGCTGGGTGCACAGGGGTCTTCATAAGGACCTGTGCTGGTTTCCCAAAGCCTGTGGTCTCAGCCACATGCTTGGGCCAAGTCGGCCTCTTGAGTGCTAACCCCTACCGCAGTTTCAGAGGCGGAGGTGGCAGCCCGAGAAGCCCTGTCGCTGGGCACAGAGGCCGAGCTGCCCAACAGCCTGCCGGGTGATGACCAGGATGAGTGCCTGCTCCTCCCAGGGGAGCTGTGCCAGCACCTCTGCATCAACACCGTGGGCTCTTACCGTTGTGCCTGCTTTCCT